>CM026402.1:76355285-76418606 GCA_014843695.1 Archivesica marissinica | reverse complement strand
ATGTGTTGTTAGGCTGCTAAGTTGCTACCACGTCTTGAAACATATATACCCAAGTATTTGTATTCATTGACTATCTCTAATTCTTGACCATTTAATACAAATCTGTGAAAATAATTTTTTCTTCTTGTACCTATTAACAATATTTTTGTTTTACTGACATTTACAGTTAATTTCCACTGTTTGCAGTCATTTTCAAAAACATTTAAACTCTTTTGCAGATCAGTTTCATTTTCACTAACAATAACTGTATCATCAGCATATAATATAATGACAATTTCTAAAAATTGGTAAAACCCAGCTGTCTGTGCAGCACTATTTACACTTCTTGCTCTATTTTCATTTAAAAAACCTTCCAGATCATTTAGATATATTGAAAATAAAATTGGGGACAAGTTTTCCCCGTGTCTTACACCTGTTAAGCATGGAAAAAACAATGATGCACCACCTTTGGTAACAACCCTTGACTTGATATTTGCATACATATTTTTTATGAGATTAAAACACTTTCCATTTATATTATATTTTAAAAGTTTATGCCATAATCCTTGTCTCCATACCGAATCAAAAGCTTGTTTAAAATCTATAAAAGCACAACATCATTTCTTCTTACTGGATTTTAACAACTCAGTCAGACATTGTAAAACAAATAAGTTATCAATAGTTGAAAAATTCCTTCTAAATCCAGCCTGGCAGTTGTTAATAACATCATTTTCTTCTACATATTTATTCAATCTATTGTTGATGATAGCAGTAAATAATTTATCAACACAACTTAATAAAGTGATAGGCCTGTAGTTTTCAGGCTTTGTTTTGTCTCCCTTTTGTTTATATATTGGTATAATATTTCCACTTGTCCAACTTTCAGGTATGACAGATGTATCAAAAATAAGGTTAAGTAACTTAACATAAATAGGCAACATACAATCAATAGTACTTTTTATATGCTCATTTACAATATTAGCAATACCAGGACTGTTGTTGTTTTTTAATGTTTTCATTGCATTTAGAATTTCATTTTCTGTAATGGGTAAATTTATATCCTCATTTGTATCATTTGGGGAGTCAACATCTATATCTTCATCACTCTCAAATGTGTTTCCATTTACATTTTTAAAAATGGTGTACAGTTTATCTAGGGAAGTAGTTTCAGGCCTTTTCTTATCAACTGAATTAATTATCTTCCAAAACTCTCTACTGTTTTTATATTTACTCTCAGTGATTTTATTTTGTTTTGTTTGTAAAGACTTACACTTTTTGAGATTGTTGTTTAGTATTCTTTACTGACTTGTTTCAACACATTTTTTGTTTCCTCAGTTTTATATCTATTATATATTTTTCTTGCATTATGGTATTTATTTCTCATGTTTCTACAATTTGCATTAAACCTTTTTCTTTCTTTTACTGTTGTTTGATACACTATTTGGTGTCTTATACCCAAAAGTTTCTTCTTTACAACAATTTTCAAATACAAGGTTTATATCATTTACAATTGTATTAACATCAAGCTGTGTGGGTTCATCAGTTTCACATACTGTACATAATCTATTGTAAATACGATCAACATCTCTCAAAGAATATATCATTTGCACCCTCTTTCCATGTATTTAATACAGGTTCACTATACTCTAAATTTAATTGTTCAGTTTCAATCACATGTTGCAAATTCAGGCATAATGAAACAGGACTGTGTACATCAGAATATAATGAACAAAAATCCTGAACAAACAATTATTTCAAAAATTCAAAGCATTCCACATTTGTTACAAAGTAATCTACAACACTATTTCCTTTGCATGTTGTTTTACACATTTCATTGTCAGGATTTAGCCTGCCATTTAGAATTGATAGGTCATTGCTTTAACAAAATTCCAACAGTTGTGTATCATATTCATTTCTTACACTATCAATATTATGTCTAACAAGAGGAACATTGTATTGTTCAAATTTCTCAAACATTGCTTTGCTTCTACAACTTCATTATTGCCATATAAGTCATAAATAAAATTGTCTATCTCAGTATAGTGTTTTCCATCACTAACTCTGGAGTTAAAGTCTCCAAACAACATATAACATAACATAACCATTATATTTGTCTATTTCTAACTGTAATTCTAAATAAGGATCATCATGTGCATATCTTGTTCTGATAGGTGGATTATATATAATGCCACAAATTATTTCTATACTATTTTGTACATTTTCATTTTTAAATCTGAACAAAAATATCAATTTACTGTCACTCTCTAGGATCTCTATTTGATTTGATAGCACATTTTTAACAAGTAATGCAATTCCTCCTGATCTATACCTAGCAATTGATTTTCTGTTACAAGTGAATACTTTGTAACCATCTATGTTTATAGTGTCAATATCATCTAGTTTTGTCTCTTGTAGAACAATTATGTCATATCTATTGATAAAGTTAATACATTCTGGACAATTTAGCTTTGATTTTAAGCCACAGACATTTATGCTTAATATGTTCATTTCATCATTTATTTGATATTCTAAATTGTTCTCTGTTACATGCTATTGATTGCCACTAGTATTTTGTGAAGATTCTGTTGTGTCACTACTGTCTCTTTGCTGTGACTCTCTGGTATCTGTTTCTTCTGTTCTTGGGCTGTCTGTATTGGTATTGTGTTCATTTCTGCTCCCTTGACCATCATGATATAGAACACCTGATGCTTGATCAGGTACATTTTCCTCCTGTAAATCAACATGTATAACACTCTTTTCACTATCTGAATTTGATTTTTCACTATTTCTCTCTGCTTTTTTGTTAAGATCTCTCTATCTAGTGGTGATGTAGCTTTCTTCTTTTCTCTATTTACATTTATTGGTGGTCATTCACTATCATTTTTAAATGACAATGTTCCAAACTCATTTGGTGTTTCAAAGCTTTCAAAGCTTGGTTGGGGTGTGGCCTTTTGTGTACTTTCCTTTCTCTTGGTTTGATAGTAGGTTTTAGATCCTCTGTAATGATCATACTCATGTATTCTGTGTCTGGGTGCACTATATATTTCATCATTTCTCCAGTTTCTTCTCACATGTGCTCTATTTTGATCACATTGATGTCATGACTCTATTTCATCTGTGTCTTTAGGTTCATATTGGGCATTGTTTATGTATAGCCTATCTTTTACTAGTCTCATTTTGTTCTCTTTATTTTCTTTTGCTTTTCTCATGACTTGGATATAGTTTTTTCCTTCTGTCCTCTATTTCTTTGGGGAATTGCTCTACTACACTGTAATTTTTACCTTTCAGCACATTACCTGAATATTTCACTCTCTCTTTATCTTTCTTGTTCACACAATTTGCTATTATTGGTCTTGGGTTTTCTTGATCTTGTTTTTTGTCTCCAATCCTGTGTACAGCATGGAATTCAAAATATCTCTTTATACCCATATGTTCATCCAGGAAATCTGTTAGAGTTTATTCTGGTGTTTCATGTTCTCCTTCCTGTAAGGTTGTTTCTTATATCCCCATGAATAGGAGATTGTGACTCATACTTCTTGTCTGAATGTCAATATTTTCTCATTTTGATCATATTGTTTTTTCTTCATATTTGACATTTCACCTTTCAGTTCCTGTAGCTCTTCTGTGAGGTAATCTATGTCTTTTTGTTTTGATTTATTGTTCTTATTTATATTTTCACAGATATTATCAGTGAACTTTACTGATTCCTCCATATCTTCCACTTTCTTTTGATTTCCTTTGATTGAAGGATTTATTTGGATTTTCATTGATTTTACACTTGTATCTAAACTTTCAAAGTGTTGCATTTTGTGTTCAATATTTGTTATTCTATTATTTTGTCTCTGCATATTTTCTTCCATTGTTTTCCAGTTTGTGTTTGAGTTTCAAATTGGGAATGTATCATTGTTTTTACCCATTGTGGTGTATCATCAAATGTCTTGTTTTGTGATGCAATGTTCTGATGTGCTTGGTTTTCTTGGGACATATTTGCATTTGTGTTGTAGGCTCCTGTGGTTTTGTTCATTAATAAACTGTCGTTTGAAACATGGCTTTGCATTGGTCTCATCTGATAATACTGATTTGGAATCTGATTCATTTGAGATTGAGTTTGGTCTCTTGTATTGGGCTGATAGGGTGGTGGTTGGAAATAAAGTTCCTCTCTGGCTTGTTGGGGGGAATTTGATGTAATATATGTAGAATTGTCACTCATTTGATGACCGTAACTCGTTTCACAATTGTTCATATTATTGTTGAAATGTGCAGTCATTGAATTTTGTAAGGCCGCATTTAATTGAAAACACTCAAGTCTCTCGGGTTATCATTGTGTTTTGTATTACCACTACCACTATTCATTGTGTCTATATGTATTTTTTCTTTCGCACTTTGCCCTCTTTGTTCGTCGGTAGTGGGTGGGGGTTTGTTTACATCCGTCTTTTTTGCACTTTTCTGTTGATTGTTTTTATGTTTTTGATTGTTTGCTTTTTTATTTGTCATAATTTGTATACAGTGTCTATCTTTTATTCTTGTAGTCACTCAATTTGTAGTTGCATACCATCAATCTTGGATAATCTTGAAAATTTCATCAATTATCAAATACCGACCGCCATGTACCGCCATTTTTTCTGCTCCCAGAAACACCCCAGAAATTAATATATTACACCATCTACATAATATTTACCTATTTTTTTCACCTCCATTTAATGCATGACAAATTTTCTTATTTAATTCAGTACTATAAGCCTGGAGCCATCTTACCCCCTTAATAGAATATTTAGTTTTGTTAGGATATCCACTATCAGATATGACCCCAAGTCTATTTTTAGGCATATAATTTTTTCTCCATGCTTTATTACAGGTTTGAGGTAATGTTATTGCTTCTCTAAAGGGGTTAATTTGATCACTATTTAGGAATTGTGTTATAAATTCACCACACCCTCTTCTTAAAATATCAACATCTGAAATATTTCATTTCTTTTCTAAAATCAAAAAATTCTTCATTTTTTATTTTACCTTCATACCATTTCATAAATAAATCACGATTTTCAGGTTTCATAGAACCTGGTTTGTAATAATCTAATGGTAAATATGGACCAATATAGTTTTGATATTGAGTAGTATTAGCCCAAATAGGAAACCAACCCTTAGCTAATTCTTTGAACCCAACTGTTTTTTGGAATGATGCCAATACCTATAAAATTTAATGAATCTATTAATCTTAAATTTTTATATTTTAATAATATAATATTATTTCCGTTCATAATTAAATCGGGTTTAATTGTACCATGTGTAATTAAATACCTTAAAACAAATTGTGTGTCATATCTTCTTCCATTATGAGCTATTACTGTTGAATAATTATGAATAGGTTTAAATAACCATTTACTGAATTCTTGTAATGTATTTTCACCTTCAAATATCATTTGTTTTTCACCTTCAATATTATCGCAATGAGTACAATATTCGGTAACTGATCTACATATACATTTATCACATGCACGTTGAGCAACACAATAATGTGGCTTATGTTCCCCATTTTCAAACTGACATTCAAAATCATAAAATATATAAGGTACTATTTTTGGCCCTTGTTTTAATTTCTCAGATACATATGTTGGTATATAACAGTCATGGTCCAATGGTACAATTAATTTACAATATTTACTTTTTTTAAATCCTGGACATATATGATTTATTTTACTTTCTATTAATAAAGTATCACATTTTTTACATAATTGAACTGAGGCGCATACATTTTTCTTATATTTTCCTTTAATTGATTTATGATTTTCATAACATGATATACTACAATTATTACAATAAATATATTCTCTTTTTTTCACATAATTCATGAGAATAACATTTACATATATTATTATATTAATGATGTTCCTTATTACTATAATCTACATCACAATATTCACAAAAATAACTATACCCGAAAAAACCGGTAATTGATATAATACTATCATAATGATTATCATGATAATTTAAATGAATAACTTTACTATTATTAGTCATTTTATATGGTTCAAATAAATGTTCACCTTCTCCATGTTGTTGATGTATTTTAATAATATATTCCGGATATAATTCATTTTGAAATATTTTATATTCTTTAATACCACAATTTTGATTTTTGTTTAGACCTACTTTGTTTAATAACTTTTCTGCTTCTTGTTTTTGAAGAAGTCTGTCCGTTTCTCTGATTTTATCCCATTTTGTTCTCCATTGATCACTTTTATCAGCATTTAATTTACACATACATACAGCAATAGACCTAGCTAAACACATACTATCTTCACTATTTACAATTTTAATAATGCTACGTTTTATATCTATCATATTATCAATACCTTTATCGGTTCCATGATACATTGTGTTTCTACTACCTCCAATAGGCATTGATGTATAGGTAAATACAATTCCAAACCATTATCATGTATTTTAAATTCTTTATGCCCAATTCTTTCAATTTCATTTAATAATGTTTTCCCTGATATCTTTTCAGCATCATTAAATGGTATATGAATACCAACTTCTAAAGTAGGATGTGTAATAGAAAACCTAATTTTATCATTTGGTTGGACGTTTGATTTGTCTTTTATTTGTTTCACTAAATTGTTAAATAAATCATTAGTAAAGTCAAATGGTTTATCGTATTGATTCAAGGTTATATCATATACTTTACTGTGCGATCTATATTTTCTAGATTTTCTACTTTGCAATTCATTAATTTTATAATATGTTTTTATCATTAGTATAATATTTCATTTGAGGAATCATTTGAGGAATCATTTGAAGATTCATTTGATGATTCATCACTACTAGAAGAATCTGAATAATCTACTAATTTTGTATTTTGATATAAGACTAAAATGTATTTGTTATTTGATTTTCTATTCTTATATACTATTTTCTTATGCTATTAATAATCATTTCTATTTATATATTAATTATCTAAATATAGTTACATCAGTTTACTATAAATATAGGTTATTTTACAGATATTATTTATTCACTACTTTTGCAATCATGAATACCCAACAACAACAAATAAATGAAATTAATGTAAAGATAAATGAGTTATGGTATAAAGTATATGGACAAAATAACATTCATTGTTATATTTGTAAGAAAAGAGTATGAAAATGAATGTATTAACAAACCAGGAGAGCAGACGAAATCTATAAATAATATAATATATTATAAATGTAAAATACCGGGGCATTATGCAAACACATGCCCTGAAAGATATACATTAAAAGGGAGAACACTATCTATCCGTCGTATATAATAAAACCGATAAGGATACTACCGATTGTTTGGTTAATGAAAATCAAACAGAAACGTCTACACCTGCCAATATGAATGTCGATAAAACATGGGTCCAGGACAACACTTGCGAGATGGACGTAGAAATGGATGATGATGATGATGATATTTTACCTGTATCTCCATTTAAGGGCGAAATACCAAATAAATTATGACCTGTTCAACACCAAAACCAAACGGAAAAAGATCCTTCATGGATTGTCTAGATGATTTCGAGGAACCGTTGAAAAAGAAACCACGATTTGAAGGTCCTATCAATGAGAGAACTCCATTGAAGGCACACCGCAAAAAACAACTATTGAATCTATAAATATACTAAAAATGACTATTGAATCTTTTATACGTCGATTAGATCTCCAAGCCGTTGGTATTGAGCCATAAGCCCCTGTAACAGAGTGTGATTAAGAGATTGTTGAGGTAACAAATGATAGTGTTTTCTTTTCTAAAACTGAAGGTTAATTTATAGTAGAATATCGGATTGATCTACTCACTATAAATAGATTATATATAGAATCTATTGGTTTGACCTACTCAATATAAGATAAGTTATATATAGATTTGTTAGATGAACTGGGTTAATGTAATGGTGTTACGTTTTGTTATTAGAATATATGATGAGTTAGACTAGATTTTATTGACAAATTTGAGAGATATTTTCTTATCGAAAATATGTAATGGCCCTGAAAAGGACCGTTTTAATTCTTAAATATAATTATATATCTAAGTTTTTATTCATAACACTCTGATAAATCAGGATACAAATTAACCAGTTTAACAACACATGGTTGTTTTCTTGGCCAAACAACATTCCGTCAACTGAAGAACTGTTCCAGGTCAATTCGCCGTTGTTCTTTGTAACAGTATATTCACCATCTATAGCAACCTCCTTTTGTTTGGATTTCTCATGCTTTATCTTCCTATAATTTCTTATCTTCTGATAGATTTCTCTAACCATACGTAATAATCGTTTTTGAATCATTTTTAATAACTCATATACATATTTTCATACTGAACAGATAATTTATAGTAAAATATTGGATTGATTATATATATATATTATATATAGAATCTATTGGTTTGACCTACTCACAATAAGATAGGTTATATAGAATTTAGATAAACTGGGTTAATGTAATGATGTTATATGTTTTTTAATAAAGTATATGATGGGATAGACTAGATTTTTATTGACAAATTTGAGAGATATATTCGAAAATATGTAATGGCCCTGAAAAGGGCCGTTTTTTTTATTTATTTTAATTTTATAAACATATTTTCCCATAACTCGCTTGTCCATCATATATTGTTTTATTTACTTGGGACGTATGCTCGTCTTTCTTCTTATCTTTCTTCTCATCTTTTCTATCTTCCGTTTTGTGGTAGGGTTCATTTCTTGATTTTTTATGGGTTTGCCGATGATTTTCCTCATCTATACATGGAGCTATTTCTACTGGTACTGGTTTTCGGCATACACACAATATTGGTACTTCAAGTGGTTGACATGAGAAGTTTAATTTGATTTCGGATGCCGATATTGTAGACATTTCTTGATCCTTCATATTTTTACTTTGGAACACACTCTCAATATTGTTGGCAATTGTTGTCAAATTAATGTTGATTTTTTGAAGTTCACCATATATTCCGAACATGACTTTAGTTGTAATCTGTGGATCTTCCTTATTTTGAGGTGTTTGTTGAGGTGTATTTTGAGGTTGTTGATACACCATTGTAGGTTGTTGATAATATGTATCAGGAGTTAATACACTACTATTCATAGCTGTAGATAATAAATCTTGTAGGTCTGCCATTATTACTTGTGAATAGACGAATGCCTCTATTTTTCCAATATCTGCTTTTATATTAGTATGTAGGTCAATCCGATATAATAATAGTATACACTATACTTTTATAAGATAGTTATTTTTAGCCTGTAGGTCAATCCGATTTTCTATGTAGGTCAATCCAATATTTTCCTATAAAAACATGGTGTGTTTTTTCATACTTTACTGTTATTCAGCTCACAGTGAACACACCAACCAACATACAAGATGTCAGATGTATATATGACGGATATCATCAACCGAATGAAGGTCATAGAGACATTCAACGGTATGAGGAGCAGTTGTATACCGAGGCTACAGATTTGTTAAAGATGGAGGTACATGAAGTAGTATCTAGAAGACGTGCGTCTAGGCCAATACGTAATTCGTTGAAGTATATCAATGAGTTAAGGTACAGGCCGTACTCTACTGCAAGCAGAGGATCTATACCACCAGATGGAGGAAATAACCCACATACTACAGACCAGCAGGAACCACAACATGAACAGCAACCACCCAACCACCCCCAACCGTCGACCAGTCATACAACCATAATAAAAGAAGAGGGGGTGTTACCAGAGGATCCAACCCGGAGTTTTGGGATGCCTGCAAAGAATTGGGTTGAGACGGAAAACAAAGAAAACATACCTCCGGATCCTGAAAATAAGGAAACCTATGATGATGATGGATACGTATGGTGTATTTGTAATCTTCATCTAGCAACGGTTAGTCCACGTGAGGCTCATACAACTCAATCGGGTGGGGGGTGTTTTGAGTATGGAATAGGAGAATAAAACGGCCCTTTTCAGAGCCAAATTTTAGGGATATATATAAACGTCCCTTTTCAGGGCCACTACAAATATTTTCGATAAGAAAATATCTCTCAAATGTTGTCAATAAAAACTAGTCCTATCACAACATACAGAGCATTACATCAACCTAGTTCTCATTTAATTATCTATACTTATTAACAATAGGGTTATATATTTTAAAGACATAGCGGGGGCATTTTATGAAATAAAATTTGATAAAAATATTATATTAGAATGTAGTTGTCAATGTTGCGCCAGCAGTATTTGTTTTAACAGTGAACCAGATATTTGGGAAAAACTGTTGGGTTATTTTTGCCATTGGTGTGGTAAAGAAACGTATTATTGTGACCTCTGTTATGAAAACAAAAATGTCTTACTTATGCATGGGTTATGTTTATTATTGTTTTAATGTAGTATTTAAATGTAGACTACCCTAGCACTATACATATTATACGTGTTACTATTAATAGTAAGTAGGTCAATCCAATATTTTCACTATATATACTAGTATTGTTATGGTTCTTCATTATTGTCTTTACAATAAACAATGCCTGGGTTAATAGATTCCTCAAATGATACTATTCTAGGTCATGGATGGTGGAGCAACATCATAGAAGTTATTATAAAAGCTTATGTTTCTTCGACACTCCCACCAACCTCAGAGAATGATGATGAATATCTCATACGGATGCTTAGTTATGTTCCTGTATATGGAGGGTTTACTCCAGTAGAATATTGTGGTGAATCTATTTCTATCGCAATATATCCACCTGACACAATTAATCCTGTACCAGTGAGGAATCAAAAAGAACTAAGAAACGTAAAAAGTGTTCTTATTGTTGATATTATAAGAAAAAACGGTCCTTTTCAGGACCATTACATTATTTTCGATAAGAAAATATCTCTCATATTTTGTCATAATATTAATTCTATTTATAGATCTATTAAAATATTTTATATAAATAATAGAATCAATATGTATTTTTTCATTTAGTTATATTATTGCAAAGGGTTAATATAATACCTTAATCTATGAGTTGTATGGAAGATAAAAAACACATATAGTATCTACAAATGAAGGATTACATTACTCTAAAGTACATCTAAGAATAGGTACAGATGTTTTTATAGAAATGGTAAATGAAGAAATAGCCAGAAAAGTAGGTCCAAATGTTGACTTATCAAAACTAATTCAGATAATATTTTAGATTTTGATGGTAAACCATATAAACATTATTATGGTTTGCTTAACAAAAATGCACGATTATATTTAGGAGAAAAAACGGACATAAAAAGTATAATAGTAAAATTATTTAACAAAAAGAAATTTAGATATTGTTGAAAAGGATGATATAGAAAATGTATGTAAAACATTAGGTGTATATTATCCCAGTTGGCTTGTAATGTATGATGAGTATATTATATCAAGAAATACGTTAGGAATACCATTTGACCCAGATTCTATAAATATAATTAATGTCCTACTACACCGTCATTTAAATAGAACATAGAACTATTAATATAACACATCAGCTAGACGTCATTGATCTATTAATATAACACAGTAGTAAAAACAATATAAGCTACAACAAAACTATAATACACTATCATTGTTACTTATGCTATTGTAATAAGACACCAATAATGAATAATACCCATATAGTATTTACAAATGAAGGGTTACATTACTGTAAAGTACATCTAAGAATAGGCACAGACGTTTATAGAGAAATGGTAAATGAGGAAATAGCCAGAAAAGTAGGACCAGATGTTGACTTATCAAAAATAACCTCGGATAATATCATAATTTCAGGTGGTAAACCATATAACGATTATTATGATTTGCTTTTGAATTTAGATATTGTTGAAAAGGATGATGTAGATTATATGTATAATGCATTAGGTATACCCTATACCAGTTGGGCCGCAATGTATGATGATTATAGTATATCTAAAAGTAGGCTGGTGCTACCATATGATATACACTATATAAATGTATAGATTATAGATATTATAGATATAGATGGAGTGGAATATATATGTACTGAACAATATTTTCAATATAAAAAAATGCTGAATTGCCAAGAACATAACATCGCTGAGAAGATCCTTAATTCTACAAATCCATATGAAATAAAACAACTAGGAAGATCAAGATCTACACACTTTGATGTAAAGCAATGGAACAGTGATTCAACACAAGTACTTTTTGAAGCAAATTGGTTCAAATATAACCAAAATTATGACTTAAAACGAATTTTATTAAGTACTAATAATAAAATTCTTGCTAAAGCTAATCCAAGAGACTATATTTGGGGAATTGGTTTAAATATGTGGAATAAAACTGCTACAATATAAGAACATTGGAAAGGACAACATAAATTTGGGGGAATATTAATGAATATTTGATATTGTATTATGAAAAATAGTTAATTATAGTTAGTAAATAAAAAAATTAATTATTAAAAATATTATGTATTGTTTTTTAATAGTTACTAGGGTTGGAACTATAGGGCATGCTTACCCACATAATTCAACCCAAATTGCCCCATAGTGCCACCCCGTAGAGTAAAATGCCATATATTCAATACAAGTGCCCCATACTGCCACCCACCTCGGTAAAATGCCCCATAGTGCCAGATAGTATGCCCCATAGGGCCACCCTATACTACTTATGTGTACCGAGTATTTCTAAAAGTCCTGCAGCGGTTTAAGACATATGGAGCGGACACAAATTCTTAACGGACGATGGCCATTCCTATACCCCCTCCTGCTATGCTGCAGGAGATATACATGCATGTACAAAATGTAATCAGTAATAATGCAGTATAATGCATACATGTAGTCCATAAAAATGTTCACTGTAATGCTACGCTGGAGTAACAAAGTACACATCTTCTTTGGTATGTATTGTCACATGTTTCATATGTTTCTGCTTTCAGTCATTATTTCACTGATAGTACAACACATTCAAGACACTATTGAGTATTCCATACCGATCGGCCAATTTCCTTCAATACAATTCGCAATTGAATGACACAATGATAATGTTTTTTCAACATGTCTCATCACAGAGACCAATAAATGACACTGTTGTCTGTTCACCTGTTGAATGATGCAGTACCGAACATATGTGACCATCCGCTGCGAATTAGCATTCCTGTAAAACACAATAAGTTCTTGTTATTCTAATACCTAAAATAAAGATTACATGTATACTCATCCTTTGCCAATATTTCTTCACATTCATACATGTATACACGTAAACTGTACATTGAACACTACAAGTGAGCTAAGCATTGCACATTCATACATGTATATACGTAAACTGTACATTGAACACTACAAGTGAGCTAAGCATTGCACATTCATACATGTATACACGTAAACTGTAAATTGAACACTACAAGTGAGCTAAGCATTGCACATTCATACATGTATATACGTAAACTGTACATTGAACACTACAAGTGAGCTAAGCATTGCACATTCATACATGTATACACGTAAACTGTAAATTGAACACTACAAGTGAGCTAAGCATTGCACATTCATACATGTATATACGTAAACTGTACATTGAACACTACAAGTGAGCTAAGCATTGCACATTCATACATGTATACACGTAAACTGTAAATTGAACACTACAAGTGAGCTAAGCATTGCACATTCATACATGTATATACGTAAACTGTACATTGAACACTACAAGTGAGCTAAGCATTGCACATTCATACATGTATACACGTAAACTGTACATTGAACACTACAAGTGAGCTAAGCATTGCACATTCATACATGTATACACGTAAACTGTACATTGAACACTACAAGTGAGCTAAGCATTGCACATTCATACATGTATATACGTAAACTGTACATTGAACACTACAAGTGAGCTAAGCATTGCACATTCATACATGTATATACGTAAACTGTACATTGAACACTACAAGTGAGCTAAGCATTGCACATTCATACATGTATACACGTAAACTGTACATTGAACACTACAAGTGAGCTAAGCATTGCACATTCATACATGTATACACGTAAACTGTACATTGAACACTACAAGTGAGCTAAGCATTGCACATTCATACATGTATACACGTAAACTGTACATTGAACACTACAAGTGAGCTAAGCATTGCACATTCATACATGTATACACGCAAACTGTACATTGAACACTACAAGTGAGCTAAGCATTGCACATTCATACATGTATACACGCAAACTGTACATTGAACACTACAAGTGAGCTAAGCATTGCACATTCATACATGTATACACGTAAACTGTACATTGAACACTACAAGTGAGCTAAGCATTGCACATTCATACATGTATACACGCAAACTGTACATTGAACACTACAAGTGAGCTAAGCATTGCACATTCATACATGTATATACGCAAACTGTATATTGAACACTACAAGCGAGCTAAACATTGCACATTCATACATGTATATACGCAAACTGTACATTGAACACTACAAGTGAGCTAAACATTGCACATTCATACATGTATATACGCAAACTGTATATTGAACACTACAAGTGAGCTTAACAAAGAACTGTTTTGGCACACTACGACCCAGAAGCAACTCGGCTCCTTTGTGATGAGAACACAACGTCTTATGGAGAACATGTGCAGATAAGTTTTGTATCATAATAAAAATGTTCAATTAGCTGTAAATCCGCAAACAATCTCCACAAACAATCATCAAATCAGAACGAGATTATAATGATGCACAGCTAGACATCATAATGATGCTTCCTGCTAAGTTTGGTGAAAATCCAAAAAGGGGTTATGGAGAACATTACCGGAAAAACTATGTCATAACAATGTTCAATTGGCCGTAAATCCGCAAATAATTATCCAATCTGAACGGGGTTACAATTATGTACAACTAGACACCATACCGGTGCTTCCTTACGCCATGTTTGGTGAACATGTGTGGACAAGGTTAATCCGACAGATATCAAACGGCAATGGCAAAAACAATACACCCCCCATTAGGGGAAATATAATTAATGTATTGAACTACACTATGCGAACTCAAATTTTTTCAATATTTACTTTTTTACATTTTTGTTTTTAGTTTATATAAATTTATTTAGCTTGATTGCGAAACAAGTTCTTACAACTTATATTAATCACTCTCGAGGCCTCATTCCTGATAGAATCCATCGCCACGAGGGAGAGAGAAGATGCAACGTGGACTTTAAATGCTTTGCCTAAGGGCACACTCGTAACGGCTCCAGCGGGGGCTCGAACTCCGCACCGGAAGGGAACGCGCATCCACGGTGCGATCACGATTTCCACAAAGTTTTTGTTTCAATTCATATACACCACATAGTCAAATATTAAAATTGAGAAAATGATAATTTATAGGCATACTATTCTATCTCCATTCCAACAATTTATTTAACACAACACTATACTAACTCAAGATGTAACAGGTATGAATGGGGTTGGTGCTATTGTTGTTAGTGGAAAACGGTCACACTGTAATTATATAAATAATATTGTATAGATACCGATGCAACAGAAAACCGTCTCCACCCTGAAAATTGTCTCGCTAGGCTAAGGCCTAGGAAATATTCCCACGGTTGGAAGTCATCCGCTCACTCACCCAGTCAACTCAAAATATATACATTTATAATTTCCACCTTGGTATCCACCAAGGAAATTCTATTCTCTACCCCAGTACATATATATGGGTATGTATTTACAGTGAGGTGGGGGGGGGAGTATTTCCAATAGGCTGACCCTGGAAATACACCCCAGTGTATACATGTATTATATACATGCATGTACAATGTATACAGAGTGGTGATGGAGGAGTATTTCCCAACAGGCTGACCCTAGAAGTTCTACCCCCACAACTGTATATCAGTCTATACGTGCATATATATATATATAGATAGAGAGAGTATGGGGGTATTTCCCCGCAAGCAAACCCTGGAAGTTCTAGTATATATAGTAAAATGTCACATTTTTCAAGTCTAAATATTTGGACTATCATCAATTATGTCCCCCACATGCATTACCCTCATCCCTCCCCCACAGGCAATGTCCAACCACATATAGTATCCCCCCTTAGATAAGAGTAGACATTATATATTATTATTATTCCTATTATATGTGGCAGACGTAATAGTGCGTTCGCTTCAGAAGCGAAAGGCTCGGAGTTTGAGCCCAGCTGTAACCGTTATGATGTGTCCCTAAGCAAGGCATTTAAATTCCACATTGCCTCTTCTCCCTGCCTTGTGGCGATGGATTCCATCAGGAATGAGGTCTCGAGAGTGATCAATATATGTTGTAAGAAAAGTAGAAAATAATTTTTTATAAACATTAACTAAACATTATCTCCCGGGGCCCACCAACATTATCCCCCACAGTTAGTTCACCCCCTGTATGCCCTCACCACAGACATTATCCCCCCATACATTATGCTTTGCCTCCACAACATACGTTATCCCCCCTTACATTATCACCCTGTATTGTATGCCCCCCACACAGACATTATCCCCAATATACATTATCCCAGTATTTTTAGTGTGGGTGGGGTTGGGATATTGTCCTCCTGTGTTGAGTATATGGGGTGGCGGGGTGGGGTAATGTCCCACACTCGTTTTTCTCACCTGGGTTACAAATGTTAGCAGTACATCAATCACTGATGACCACCAAGGCATAACCTCTGACCTTCCACAAACCAGTTGAAATTGGATAGCTTCATCAACACCCCCAGTGAGATTGAAACCAACAGTGATGAGGAGAAGTGATTTGAAGTCAATGGTCTAATAATTTTGGTTATACATTTTCAGCATTATTACTAATCCGATGGATCTCTGATCACGACCATTTCAACTACTGATGGCACAGTGATCCAGTTGAGCTGTGGGGATAAAATGCATGTACATGCAAGTATTTACCGAAACAAAAATATGAAAACTGCTGTGCAAAAAACATACTAAGTATTGTGAGTGTCTAATGAATATATTATAAATATTCGCGCCTAAAAATCAACAAGCTATTTAGGCGCGCAAAAAGATGATTACATGAGATATTAATTTGTGTATCGCTAATTTATCTTACCAGCGAGAAATTATGTAATAGTTGTCGGTTTCTTTTGATGAGGCGCCAATATGTCTGGCTGTTTCGTTAAAGTTACGATTTTGATTGCGTAAGGTAACAGGTGGTCAGCGCCACGCTGTCTGACTTAAATGTATATAATTCCGAGTAATTGTGATGAGAAATTAGAACACAATATGCTGTCCTTATGCAAGGATTGATTGTGTATCTCAAATAGAAAACAATTACTGTTTCTATGACGCTAAAGGCGAGATGCCTTAATGTATATTAATTTAATATATTTATAAAACGAACTATAAACTGAACTTAAGTGTTATGGACACAGTGAATAGCGATTGATTAACTAGCACCGTATGTCTTAAATAGAATACGTGAAAGCTAAGATACAAGATGAGATGTTATCTGTATATTAATTTAAATATACTTATAAAACGAACTTAAGTGTTACGAACACTTTGAATAGCGATGGATTAAATAGCACCGTATGTCTTGTATAGAATACGTGATAGATGATATGATATAGATAAGAGATACAAATTATCTCTAAAATATAGCTGTAATAAATTGATACCAGAACAGTTCGGAGAGATATTGAATTTATCAAAAGACGCGAGCGGCTGATCTAATTAGACAGTCTAATTGAGATAACCTTGATTGTATATTAAAGATTAAAAATGTAATCCAATTATCGACAGGGCGGTGATCTAATAAAGACACTAGAAATTAATGAGGCTTGAAGTGATTATGATATAGATAATAAATCATAGATTCACGGGATTTAAATATATGAAATATAAGATATACCAGACGACCAGTAAAATAGATAGAAAAAGAACATTGTGTTACGTGGTTATTGTATTGATAGAGAAATGAAATATACCCCTAGACAACCGACAAGAGAGTGTATATAGTTTAAACCTTGGAAAGAGCCGTAAATAGTCCAGACGTAGAGTAAGAGCGACGAGGGGGGGGGGGACGCCACACTGCCCCAGTCAATTCTCCCAAAGTTGTCAATACTGATCGATTGGTGGTCAATACTAACTTCCACATTGATGTATGACCTTAGTTCATCAATATACTCTTGCCTTGCGCTATATATTATACTCAGTGTTACTAATATTAATTAGGGTGCATTGATACTGAGAGTCCTTCGTGGTTACGGACATAAAATCACTTTCCCTCACCGCTGTAGGTTTGAATCCCACGTGGGCGGCAAATTATTTAATCTGATGAAGCTATCCAGCTGGCCCGAGGAAGGTCGGTGGTTATACTCGGGTGCCGGTGCGTGCATGAAATATTGTATACATGTATTGAGACTAATAGTATGTGATTCATAAACTATAGGGTAATCGTATTTCAACATTGATTTTATAATATTAGTCCACTCTGCATTGTGCCTTAATGTGTGTTACTAAGACTGTCCGATTAGCGCAGTGGTTAGCACGCTCGCTTCTCATCATTTCAATCCCAGCTTCGATCCTCAAAAGTAAGTGAGATGGTACAGTGGTTGCCAGATTGGACATGTGGGTTTCCTCCGAATACTCCGGGTTCCTCCCACATGACCGACCATATATATATAAGCTATTAGCTTCATTTGCGCAACGAGCGTGATTAAAACATGTATAAATTGTTGAAGCAATCATTGTAAAATAAATAGTTGATAGTTTGGGATGTATAGAGACTAAATAGTATGCGATTTGTATACCCTATAGGATTTGGTCGATGCCCCAAAGGCAGTCAATATTGATTGATTGATTATTCCTAAAATCAACACATGTGGAATTTTTATGTAGAATATGTCTTTCATTTTCATTTTCTTTCGCCAGCATATCCTTTCAGGGGGAACGGACAATGTCCCCCCGGACCATATCCCCCCCATATATTTTGACACAGGCGAACAATATCCCCATCAAAAAGACAGGGCGGGCAATATCCCCCATCAAAAGTCAAGGCGGGCAATATCCCCCTGTGGAAAAGCATAAGGCGGACAATATGCTCCATTGGAATTCACGGGTAGGACAATATCCCCCTGGACATTATCCACCACCCCCTTATTAACTTATAAACTAACAACCTTTATTTCTGTATATGTCCGCCCTATGATTTTCCAAGGGGGGAGGATATCATTTTGTAACACCGGTGTATCATTTACTGAAATTATTTCAATTTTATGTAGCGTCTCTGTCTTGGAGAGCATTTCTGTTGAATTTCCAAGCAGCTGCGAATTATCTCGGAGGGGGTACTTGGTTTGGCGTTGTCCGTCTGTGTGAATGTGTCATTCTGTCCGTATTTCTGTCCGTCTGTTCGTACCCAAAAAATGGTACTGACGTGGCTAAGTGAACACTAGATTTACTGCCTAGTGGTCTACGGTAAGGGGTTAGGTGGCTATAAAAGCTTGTATGTGTCTATGAATTCCGTTTATAAATTGGCTATTAAAAAGAATAGCCACTTAATGCAGATCTCTGTAGCCAATGGGTTGAATTTCATGAAACTCCAATCATAGTGTGCACGTATAACTTTGTCAGCATCGTGTCAGAAACACCAGAGTTATGTTCTTTAATTAAAAATTCAATAAATTGGCCATGTAGCTAAGTAAACGCTCTATGGAATGTCATCAAGCTTAAAATAAAGTTCCATTGTGTGGTGTTGTCCAGCAAGTCGGACCCAAATTGCTATAGTTATTATAATTTCAATATTTTCATTGCCGATTCAACGAGAGTTACTACCCTTGATTTGATAATAATTACAGCATAACTTAATAATATATATATGCCTTCTTTTTTATTTTAAAACCCTAAAATATCTCTATGCACGATACAGGTTTGGCATTTATATTTTGTATGTCCCGTGTTAGGACTTATTCGCAGGACAATACAAAATTATTATTATTATCTGGAGTCAATTGATTTTATGTCTTATCACATTTCTGTTGATTTCAGTTTGATACGACGGCGAATCATTTGAGAGACAATATTATTAAAATTATTTCTCTTTTATTTCTGTCCTGTCGTTATGCATTTCTGAAAATTTCATTTTGATACGACGACGTATCATTTCAGAATACTTTTTCTACAATTATTTTCTATTTTGAATTAAAATATTTAATATCTTACATTTCTGCTGATTTCAGTTTGTTACGCCGGCGTATCATTTGAGAGACAATATTACTAACATTATTTCTATTTTTATGTCAAACATTTTGCATTTCTGAAATTTTCGCTTTGATACACCGGCGTAACATTTCAATAACAATTTTATTAAAATCAGGTCTCTGTTTATTTTGTGACTACTTACATTTCTGAAAATTTATAAAAATGTTTTTAATATCTTTTGCATGTCTGCTGATTTCAGTTTGATACGGCGGCGTATCGTTTCATAGACAAATCTTCCAAAATTATATCATTTTAAACAACATTTAACTAAAATCGTTTCTCTGTCTTCACATTTCTGAAGATTTCATTTTGGTACACCGGCGTATCAATTCAGACACAATTTAACTAAAATTGTTTCTCTGTCTTTTCACATTTCTGCTGATTTCAGTTTGATACGCCGGTGTATCATTTCATAGAGCCAATTAGTTCTATTTTATGTAGTATAATTTCTGTAGATTTCATTTTGATATGCCGGCGTATCATTTGAGAGACAATATTACTATACCTATTTCTATTTTTATGTCAGGTCTTGTCTTTTCACCTTTCTGAAAATTCCATTTTGATACGCCCGCGTATCATTTAAGATACATTGTTTGTGAAATTATTACTATTTCATATAGATATAAATTATGGTTTATTTTGATGTATTTGATCTGAATTAGTACTATATTATGCTAATTATCATGCATTCTAATACAACATGTTCTCACTTTCACCTGTGTTTTGTTGGTTTTTTGAAAATATATATGGAAAATAACAGTGCATTTTAGATGCTCAAATACCCAATATAGGCATTTCAATTGGGAATGAGTGGACATTCCCTTTTAAAAATGGATAGCGTTATATGTACATGGAACAGAAGGAGACTACACGGGTTTGTTTACCTATTACATGTTCATAGAACAGAAGGCGACTACACATTAGTATTTACCTATTACATGTATATGGAACAGAAGGCGACTACACATTAGTATTTACCTATTACATGTATATGGAACAGAAGGCGACTACACATTAGTATTTACCTATTACATGTTCATAGAACAGAAGGCGACTACACATTAGTATTTACCTATCACATGTTCATGGAACAGAAGGCGACTACACATTAGTATTTACCTATTACATGTTCATGGAACAGAAGGCGACTACACATTAGTATTTACCTATTACATGTATATGGAACAGAAGGCGACTACACATTAGTATTTACCTATTACATGTTCATGGAACAGAAGGCGACTACACATTAGTATTTACCTATTACATGTTCATGGAACAGAAGGCGACTACACATTAGTATTTACCTATTACATGTTCATGGAACAGAAGGCGACTACACATTAGTATTTACCTATTACATGTATATGGAACAGAAGGCGACTACACATTAGTATTTACCTATTACATGTTCATGGAACAGAAGGCGACTACACATTAGTATTTACCTATTACATGTATATGGAACAGAAGGCGACTACACATTAGTATTTACCTATTACATGTTCATGGAACAGAAGGCGACTACACATTAGTATTTACCTATTACATGTTCATGGAACAGAAGGCGACTACACATTAGTATTTACCTATTACATGTTCATGGAACAGAAGGCGACTACACATTAGTATTTACCTATTACATGTTCTTAGAACAGAAGGCGACTACACATTAGTATTTCCTTATTACATGTTCTTAGAACAGAAGGCTATTACTCGAGATTATTACATATTACATGCACTTGGAACAGAAGTCGACTACACGATATTATTACATATTACATGTACACGGAACAGAAGGCGACTACACGAGAATATTTACCTATTACATGTACACGGAACAGAAGGCGACTACACGATATTAATACATATTATATATATGGAACAGAAGGCGATTACACGAGAATATTTACCTATTACATGTACACGGAACAGAAGGATACTACACGAGATTATTACCTATGACATGTACATGGAACAGACGGCGATTGCACGAGATTATTACCTATTATGTGTGAATGGAAAGGAAGGCGACTACACGATATTATTTACCTGTTATATGTACATTGAACAGAAGGCGATCACACGGCACTATTTACCTATTACATTTACTTGGAACAGAAAGCGACTACACGAGAATATGGTCCTATTACATGTACATGAAACAGTAGGCGACCATACGAGATTATGTCCTAGTAAATGTAAATTGAACAGAAGGCGATTACACGAGATTTTTACCTATTACATGTACTTGGAACAGAAGACGATTACACGAGATTATTTAACTATTACATGTACAACGAACAGAAGGCGACTACATACGATATTATTTACTTATTACATGTAGTTGGAACAGAAGGCTATTACTCGAGATTATTACATATTACATATACTTGGAACAGAAGGCGACTACACGTATTATTTACACATTACATATACATGGAACAGAAGCCGATTGCACGAGATTATTACCTATTACGTGTGAATGGAAAGGAAGACGATAACAGGAGATTGGTACATATTACAGGTACATATGTACATGGAACATAATGAGACTACATTATATCATTTACCTATTACATGGAACAGAAGGCGATTTCACGAGATTTTTACATATTACAAGTACAGGGAGCAGAAGGCGATTTCAGGGGATTAGTACCTATTATATGTACAGCGAACAGAAGACGACTACAGGAGAGTATTACCTATTACAGTTACTTGGAACAGAAGGCGATTACACAAGATTATTACCTATTAAATATACTTGGAATAGAAGGCGACAGCATGAGATTATTACCTATTACATGTACATTGAAAAGAAGGCGGTTACAGGAGATTATTTACCTATTACATGTAAAAGGAACAGAAGGCGACTACACGAGATTATTGACTTATTACATGTACGTGGAACAGAAGGCGACTAAGCTAGATTATTTACCTATTACATGTACGTGGAACAGAAGTCGGTTACACGAGATTATTTACCTATTACATGTACGTGGAACAGAAGGCGATTACACGAGATTATTTACCTATTACATGTACATTGAACAGAAGGCGATTACACGAGATTATTTACCTATTACATGTACGTGGAACAGAAGGCGATTACACGAGATTATTTACCTATTACATGTACATTGAACAGAAGGCGATTACACGAGATTATTTACCTATTACATGTACGTGGAACAGAAGGCGATTACACGAGATTATTTACCTATTACATGTACGTGGAACAGAAGGCGATTACACGAGATTATTTACCTATTACATGTACATTGAACAGAAGGCGATTACACGAGATTATTTACCTATTACATGTACATTGAACAGAAGGCGATTACACGAGATTATTTACCTATTACATGTACGTGGAACAGAAGGCGACTACATACTATTATTACATATTACATGTACTTGGAACAGAAGACGACAACACGAGATTATTTACCTATTACATATGCACGAAAAAGAAGACGATTAAACGAGAATATTACCTATTATTACATGTACATTGAAAAGAAGGCGGTTACAGGAGATTATTTACCTATTACATGTAAAAGGAACAGAAGGCGATTACACGAGATTATTTACATATTACATGTACTTGGAACAGAATGCGATTACTCGAGATTATTGACCTATTACAAGAACAGAAGGTGACTGCACGAGTTTATTTACCTATTACATTTCCATGGAACAGGAGACTACACTAGATAATATACCTATTACATGTACTTGGAACAGAAGGCGAATACACGAGATTATTTACCTATTACATATACATGGAACTGAAGGCGATTACAAGAGATTATTATCTATTACATTTACATGGAACTGAAGGCGATTACAAGAGATTATTAACTATTACATTTGCATGGAACTGAAGGCGATTACAAGAGATTATTACATATTACGTATGCATGGAACAGAAGGCGACTACACATTAGTATTTTTCTATTACATGTACATGGAATAGAAGGAGACTACACATTAGTATTTTCCCATTACATGTGCATGGAACAGAAGGCGAATACACATTAGTATTTTCCTATTACATATACATGGAACTGAAGGCGATTACAAGAGATTATTACCTATTACATTTACTTGGAACAGAAGGCGATTTCACTAGATTATTACCTATTAAATGTACATGAAACAGAAGGCGATTACACGAGATTATTTACCTATTACATACACACTGAACAGAAGGCGATTACACGACGCTATTTACCTATTACATTTACTTGGAACAGAAAGCGACTACACAAGACTATTTTCCTATTATATGTACATGAAACAGAACGCGACCACACGAGATTATTTCCTAGTACATGTACTTGGAAAAGATTACACGATATTATTACTTATTACAGGTTCAAGGAACAGAAGGCGACTACACAATATTATTACCTATTACATCTACTTGGAACATAAGTATTTAATAATTAGGTACGTTTTGTGCGGCTCCCCAGACTGTGTATGCACATTGCAATAATTATAGGACAATATATATATATATTTCATTTGGTTGTATTGGTGTACACTTGTTTTATGGACATTGAGGTTCCGCATTCCATTGGCTGCGAGTCAGAAAAGTACAGGGCAGCAGAGAATGAACCACCATGTGTATTATAAACAACATTAGTTATAGCACGTGTTTACGTGTATATATACATTTTATAGTTTAACATTTCATCCTGATGTGTATATAAATCTACGTTCCTATTCGCATTCTCACATTTGTATTTACATACGTATTATATATTCATGCCTGTGCTTTGATAATGTACCTTCTCGTGGCGATTTCTTATTCTACCTCGGACCGAGGTCGACTTTCGTGTGCTATGCTATCAAGCTCAAATTGATAGCCTGTTCATTCCTAGATGTACATTTTGTATATACAATAAGGGAGTCAATTTATCCATAGAGACTTTAATTTCATAACTAATAAGTAACCGTTTTCAACCTTACTAAATTTCGAAGAGTTTATACATTTATAAATTAATAATTTGTGTTCCTTACAATTAAGCACATCAAATACTTCATATCTTTACACAGATAATTACTATATAGTTATTATGCAACATCTATATTACTCGTCTTACGCAATATGAAGACATGAGATTAGTGTCAAGCAGTATAAACATTAATTGTTTGTTCTGTTGCATATATGGATACATAATAAAAGTGTCGGCCAGGCGTCTGCCACAGGGATGTACGCTACGGGCATTCTGAGTCCATGAATATTCACAATTCACCCATTGGCTGCCCAATCTGGATAGGTGGGTGTTTCAAAATTCACCCACTGGCTGCCCAATCTGGGTAAGTGTGCGTTCGACTCCAGCACTAGCTGATATACCACCGATATTCGGGATGCATTATGCTAATCCAGAATTCCGAAACAGGTTAAAAAAATAAGAATTAAACTATTCGTAACATTTAAATTGTGAATTGGATCTTTCAATTATAGCCCTACCCGCACCGGTACATCACGCCAGTTCACCCAACTACATACACTACCACAGAACCATAGTATCATAAAACGACAATTAGTCGGGTCGGCAATTTAACTTTTACATGCACAAGGAACAGAAAGAGTGTACACTAGAGTACTTACTTATATGATGTACATGTAACAGAAGGAGATAACACGATATTATTTCCCTATTACATGTACATGAAACAGAAGGCGATCACACGAGATTATTACCTATTACATATACATGGAACAGAAGGCGATTACACGAGATTATTACCTATTACATATACATGGAAAAGAAAGAGACTACAGGATATTATTTACCTATTACATGTACATGAAACAGATGGAGACTACACTAGATTATTTACAGATTACATCGTACATGGAACAGAATGCGACTATAGGAGATTATTTACCTATTGCATGTATATGGACAAGAAGGCGACTACACGAGAATATTACCTATTTCATGTACATCAAACAGAAGAAGATTACACAAGATTAGTACCTAGTACATGTACATGGAACAGAAGGAGACTACATAATATTAATTACCTATTGCTTGTACTTGGAACAGAAGGCGACTACACGGGATTATTTACCTATTAAATGCAAATGGAACAGAAGCAGAATACACTATATTATTTACATATTACATATAAATGGAATAGAAGGCGACTATACGTGAATATTTACCTATTACATGTACATGGAACAGAAGCAGACTATACCTTATTATTATCTATTATATGTTCTTGGAACAGAAGGCGATTACACGAGAAGATTACCTATTACATGTACATGGAACAGAAGCAGACTATACCTTATTATTATCTATTATATGTTCTTGGAACAGAAGGCGATTACACGAGAAGATTACCTATTACATGTACTTGGAATAGAAGGCGACTACATGAGATTATTTACCTATTACATTTACTTGGAAAAGAAGGCGGCTATACGTGATTATTTACATATTACATGTAGATGGAACAGAAGGCGGCTATACGAGAGTATTTACCTATTACATGTACAAGGAACAGAAGGCGGCTATACGTGATTATTTACATATTACATGTAGATGGAACAGAAGGCGGCTATACGAGAGTATTTACCTATTACATGTACAAGGAACAGAAGGCGGCTATACGTGATTATTTACATATTACATGTAGATGGAACAGAAGGCGGCTATACGAGAGTATTTACCTATTACATGTACAAGGAACAGAAGGCGGCTATACGTGATTATTTACATATTACATGTAGATGGAACAGAAGGCGGCTATACGAGAGTATTTACCTATTACATGTACAAGGAACAGAAGCAGTTATGTTATATTTCGGGTTTTACGCCTGCATCAGCACCATTTTGGGCTATATCGCCGGCGGGCAGTTTACCTAACAACACCTTTCCTGGGCAGGCTCCAGCGGTTAACCGGTACTTGGGTGCACCAACCTCCGTAAGAAACTGCCAACTTTTTCATATATAAATGAGACACAGTCTGAGCGGGGCTCGAACCCGTGACCATCAGTGATGATAGGTTACAGTGGTATACAAGTCAGCGACCTTAACCACTCGACCACGGAGGCGGACTAAGGAACAGAAGCAGACTACACTATATTATTTACATATTACATGTATATGGAACAGAAGGAGTCTACACGAGATTATTTTTCTATTACATGTACCTTGAACAGAAGGTCATTACACGAGAGAATTACATATTACATGTACTTGGAACAGAAGGCGACTACACGAGATTATTTACATATTACATGTACATGGAACAGAAGGCGGCTACACGAGATTATTTACCTATTACATGTACTTGGAACCAAATGGCGACTACACGAGATTATTTACCTATTACATGTACTTGGAACAGAAGGCGACTACACGAGATTATTTACCTATTACATGTACTTGGAACAGAAGGCGACTACACGAGATTATTTACCTATTACATGTACTTGGAACCGATGGCGACTACACGAGATTATTTACCTATTACATGTACTTGGAACAGAAGGCGACTACACGAGATTATTTACCTATTACATGTACTTGGAACCGATGGCGACTACACGAGATTATTTACCTATTACATGTACTTGGAACAGAAGGCGACTACACGAGATTATTTACCTATTACATGTACTTGGAACCGATGGCGACTACACGAACTTATTTACCTATTACCTGTACTTGGAACCGATGGCGACTACACGAGATTATTTACCTGTTACATGTATATCGAACAGAAGGAGTCTACACGAGATTATTTTTCAATTACATGTACCTTGAACATAAGGCGAATATTACATGTACATGAAACAGAAGGTGACTACACGAGATTATTTACCTATTACATGTACATGAAACAGAAGCAAACTACACGTGATTATTTACATATTATTGTACAGTAAGCAATAAGCCATAAGGGACTACACGATATTATCTACCTACTATAGAGGTATGCATGTTAATAAAAAGCTGGGTTGATGTTGTACTGAACACTATTCGGTAAAATAACAACTGCATTGTTCCAAATGATATTATATTTTGCTATGATCTCAATTTCGACCTACTTAATTGACCTAAAAATAGCGCGAATAAAGTAGCTGACAGGTGATTTACTAATGACTAGACAGGTACACATTGCAGTAAGCATGTGCAGGGATTCGTGTAACGTTTTGTTTTGCCCGAGGTGAAACGCATTTATATCAGATGACATATGCAATAATTAACATTATGTTTTATATCTCCTTATCTTTATATGATTTATGGCATACGTGAATTGCAAGCTTGTTGAAAATAATGATTATTAGTGTAAGATTGGAATTTCTTCATCGAGTGAGCACCGGAATTTGTATTTCCACGTGTAATTTTTCTGTGATCACGAGATGAAATTTAAAAAAATCGTATACTAATAAATATAAATCTCCGTTTTCTTTATGGTTTCCACTGATTTTTCAGTAATATATTGTCTATCCACTTATATTCATTTTTACATTAGGGAGCCTCATTTCAACACAAAACACAACAGCACAACCACTTATGTTAGTGTAAACGTTTGTGATAAAAAATAGTTTCGGTGTAATTTTCAAGTTTCTGTCTGCTGTAAAAATTGAAAACGATAGAAAAAAACAACACATTAATAGGACAATCCTATGCTATAATAAGTTTATGAGTGTCCGTCCGAATAGCAGAACACAAAGTTGTATGAACCACGGATCCGTACGAAGCAAAAAAGCGCATTCTTCCAATTTTTTAAAACAGTGAAACATAGAGTTTTCTTTCACTGGGAAAACTCAATTATTCATTTGAAAACATGAACGAAATAGAGGATGTGTGTGTGTGCGTGCATGCGTACGTGCGTGCGTACGTGCGTACGTGCGTACGTGCGTTCAATAGCATTCAGTTGAGTGTATCGGTAGACTGATGAAACGTCCACGTGACTGGTCCAGTAGACGAATATAAACAAGCAAATTACTGGGAGAATATTTCCACCGAAACTGATATGGTGTATGAACAATTCATGTAGCTATCAGATTTTAAAAAATCTACACATAACCCGAACACTAGTTTCTATACCATTCTGATTAATACCAATACGTGTTTTTATTCAATGAAGTACTATATCAAATTAAGATATTCAACAAGCTATGTTGGATATATAAATAATAACAAGTACGCCGTGCATAGGTGCCCTGAAGTCTTAAGTTCCCCGTATAAACGGGTGCCGACCGACAGCGTTGCGACAGCTGTATTGAGCAGCAAGGTCACGTGCTGAAGCTAAAACTGTCACCAACAGTGTTTTGAAAGTTGCTTTCACGACTTAAGAAAATAATAATATACGACAAGTGAAACTAACATATTATATTGGTCATTATATGTGGGATTTAAGACGAGCATAGGTTCCACCACTCTATTATTTGTTTTCATATTATATTCATTTTAACTGCCCCTGTCTGATGCCCCATTGCACTACGTGCCACACCCGCACACCACACAACCACTTCTGGTAGTGTGAACGGCCGTAATAAGAAATAGTTCCTGTATAATGTTCAAGGTATTTTCTGTTTGCTGTCAAACATTATAAAGAACAGACAAAAGAAATTAATGAATAATATATGGATCCATGGATTAGCAGTTCAACGTGTTAACCACTGGACAAACTGACCCGTCGATATTGTTTTAACATATAGTGTACAGGTATTGAAGCAGATGAATTACACTTAAATTGGTCCCCGGCTGACACGTGAAGGCATACACACGTACCGGTCGGGGCACAAGGCGCAGCAGCAGTGTATGAAAATAGTTTCTTCTGGTTGTCGAACTTGCAACACGGGCACACTCTACAGAAATGGTGGATGTATGGTCAAACCCTGGATCGACCTAGACGACCAGCTGCTTAACTGTCAGATCCGTTTATATTCTGCTAGCGGGAAGGCCATCAGTGAGGAATGGTCCTAAATAGGCTCGTATTGGAAGGAAGCTGCCAGCACCCCAGGACGTGTCACACTGAAAAGAGAACAGAAGCCGTCTCAATGATGTCAAGTTTTACTGTCATACACTACAATAACACTCAATAAGATAACATCCAGCAAACACCAACAACATAGAGAGAGAGAGAGAGAAGAGGCAGTGTGGAATTTAAGAGTCTTGCTGAATAGCACAATCTTAACAGCTACATGAGGATGCGAACTACGGGCCTCTCACATCTGAAGCGAACCCGCTACTACAGCGCCATCACGACTAACCCAAAGCGCAGTTGTTACTTGTTAGCACGTAGTTAACACGCTCGCTTCTCACAAGTGAACCCCGACTTCGATTGTCGGATACGGAAGGTATGCGAAATAGTACTGTTTTCCAAGATCGGACAGGTTGGTTTTCTCTGGGTACTCGGTCTAAGGTCTCCTCCACATAATAATACGCTTTCATCCGCGCCAACGAGAGTGATTAATAGAAGTTGTTAAAGCCTGTTTCTAGCGCAATTTGATGATTTGTTCTCATGAACAAAGAACAAACCTACTATTGCTAAATCTGCAATAAACACAACCGGTCTTTGCTACATTAAATAATAATAACAACACACTCCATTGCAAGACGGCGTACAGCACGCCAATGACTGGACGGCGCACGTATATTGTTGATGCGCATCTATCTGGCACCAGGTTATACATGATGTATTTTCTTATTAAACACACTATGTTTGAAAATAATTTCATACGTCACAAAGTTCAGCATGAAGCCGTCTGTATTGTTTCCGGAGCTACCAAACTTGTATCACGCCACATACTCTTTAAAGAACTTCGATGGAAATCCATTGAGAGTCGAAGACATAATCATAAATTAATTATGTTTTGCAAGATGACGAACGACGTAACTCCTGATTATCTTTCTTCAATAGTACCACCTACCGTAGGAAATATCTATGTATAATGTACGCAATGCCGATGATATACAATCTATGCGCACAAGAACATCTCTATACAACAATGCGTTTCTGCCATCGGCTATGAGAGACTGGAATGATCTATCAAGTAAACTGCAAAACTCACCAGCCCTGGCCTCACTCAAATCTCAACTAAAGAGTAACGCCACAAAATTCCCACCACTATTTCTACGCCGGTGACAGGAACTGACAAGTATATCATGTTCTACTCCGTATTAATTGTAGCTCATTAAACCAGCATATGTTCGATAACAATATTTCTCCATCACTCCTCTGTCAATGTGGTCTTCCTGAGAGTAATCATCATTGTTTCTTTGAATGTCTCTACTATAATGACATCAGAATTCGTCTTCTTGCAAATACTTCTAAATATAGTACCATAACACTATGCACTCGATTACATGGTGACCGGGATCGTAGTGATGCTTTCAATGTTTATAACGGCATCTACCTTCTGCGGATCAGCTTGTATGCCTTCTGATGAAACAATGATGTCCCAGGTAAGTAGTTTTTGTCTTAAAGAATTCGCATTTGGATGGCTTAATTATCAGGTTGTACGAAGAGAGTAATTCAAAAACATTGTCTAATCTGTCAATGTGTTAATCTATGTCCTAAGAGAATATAATGATATCGTCGAGATTGAGGTCACCCATACATCGCTCCATAAGTCTTTGAAAAGTTTCTGTGGGTGTTGCAGAGTACGATGGGTATTCTCTGGAATTCGTAAAATCCCAGTCCTCCTACTTGAAATGCTGTTTTCTCTTTGTCTTCTTCAGATATTCGACCTGCCAATAACCTGTTTTTAAATCAAGTTTTGAGAAGTCTTTAGCTCCAGCTAGTAAGTGTAATGTGCCTTCTACGTGTGGTATGGCATACTCGTCTTTTTTAGTTCTTGAATTAAGCTTTCGAAAATCTATGGCAATCGGATTGATCCATATTTCTTTCTTGCTATTACTACCATGAGATTTTGGAATTCCTTATAGCTCCTATATCTAGCATTTCCTGAAGATGCTCTTTCACCTCATTGAATATAGCTGGTGGTATTCGCAGGTATGGTTCCTTAAATGGTTCATCATTAGTTAGCTTATTTTGTGGCGAACTTCTGAAGTATGTCCTAAATATTGTTATGTCTTTGGATATATAGTATCTCACTTCTCAGATAAATTGTAAACTTTCTTCTTTTGGTCGAGATAGGACTACTCTAAATCCACCCCGTACTTGGTTTTGCAGTCATGTTTCTCTCATATTGATTGGATTTCGTTTTCAGGTTGGATGGATGCAGAGCACACTGATTTTATTGGAGTGGAGATGTCTGCTTGTCGTAGAACTTTAACCTCTTGTAACTGACAAATGTCTGATTTTGCTCGTATTGTAATAGGTTTTGCGGAGATATTACATATGCTGACAGGTATTCTTGTTGGCTTTCCATGATTATTTCCAGATACAACTCGTGGACAAATAATCGCATTATGTTTTCATCTACATGGTTTCCGTCACTGCCGACTCAAAGTTTCTATATTTTTTTTAGTAATCCTGTGACTGTCCTGGTTTCCTTCGGATGTAGCAATATATCTCTAGTTGCTGCTACTTTATATTAGTTGTCATTGACATAAATGCTGTTCCCATTCTTTAGAAATGTCAGCGTGTAATAGTCAATAGTCATTAATTTCTCTGATGATGTTGGTACCAAGTAAGATGGGTACTGTAATAAAATTCTGTATTTGGTACAACCAAGAAAAGTGCATATACTGGATATTCTGATATGTTTGTTTCCACTTTAACTTATATATATATCCTAAGTACGGTATTTTTTATCCATTGATTCCATTAATTTCCAGTTCAAAATCACCTAAGCTTTTCATATCAGGTTGGTCGGTCATGCCGTTGTAAAAACGTTGGTACTGACCATTGATCCACTGTCTATTAAAGCAGGTGTTTCTATTCCATTTATAATCACTTTTGTTTGGTTTGAATCGCCGATAAGTCGATCTAAGACTGTTGCTGTAGGGCTGTCATATTATGTTGTGCTCCTGTTCTGCCCCGTGGACAGAGCCCCTTTCAGTTTAAATTATGCTGTTCATGTTTCATAACATCACTATGTCCATCATTTCTATCTTCATACTGAGTATGTCGATCGTATGCGTAATTCCTAGTATCTGCTGAATCTCGTCTATCATTGTGTTGTCCTCTTCCGTATCCAAATCCTATCCTATTTGCTCTGTTGGTCCTCCATACCCAACGGTTCGTTTCCATTCCTTCAATATTCGTTTCCTCCTTGCTTCTGTTTCTACTTCTTGTTCCATCAATTTCAATTTCTGTATTCTTTCCAATATTTCATACTCTTCATCTTCAAATGAACTTTAAGCTCAAAAAGACATGAATAATATAGTATAACTTATACTAGAACTACTGTGTATGTACCAGTGTAATATCATTGTGAAGGCATGTACTTTATTTGCATCGTAAATTGTATGCCTTTCTCTGTAAATATCATATGCATAGATATGCACTTGACGTTGTATAATTGTCAAGTATAATTGTAATTTGTATTAGATTGTGTTCTTTGTAAATTAGATGTTTATGTTTATATTGTATGTGGCTCTCCCTGCAGTAGAGGAAATAAAGTTATCTATCTATCTATCATTTCTTCTTTCTTCCGAGATAATCTCAATTTCAACCTTCTAAATTAATTACTATATGTACTTGTTTCATCGTAATAAAACGTTTACTTACAATTATTTCAAATTGAAATTAATAGTTTAGAAAATATTACAACACTGTCATATCGTAACTGGATTAAGTACATTGTTATATAACAGCTTTCGGTTCTAATCCTTTTACATTCATGTATCTAAATGTTGTATTGTTTGAAATAAACTATGTTTAAGCGAACAATCTGAACGAAAAGTTCCGACACCACGAAGTTGATATGAAATCCCCAATTTCTAAAATGTTCAAAACCAACTCTCCGTCGGAATACTATGTTTTTGATTTGACTCGCCCAGACAAAAACAATGATAAAACACTATTTTCTATAGGTTGTCAATGCCAAGTTGCATTATATTGGGCCTCATCACAGCCTGTAACATATCATTAAACATTTTACAATTAATATCATTTTGGTTACAGTTCAGAAATGAAATTCGATGTTTTATGCACGAAATCGTCTAGTAGAATGAACCTTTCAATACTTCTTTTACACTCGATATTTAAAACACACATATCATCAAAACCCCGTGCAAGAAGGGAAAAACATATATGTTAGTCTGTACTTCATAACGTGTTCGCTTCAGGTACGAAAGATACGGACTTCGAGCCCCACTGGAGCCGTTACGATTGTGCCCCTAGGCAAGGCATTTAAATTCCACGTTGCCTCTTCTCTCTCCCTCGTGGCGATGGATTCCATCAGGATTGATTAATATAAGTTGTAAGAACTTGTTTCGCAATCGAGCAAAAATAATTTAAAAAAAACAAAAAAAAACGTGTGAACTGTATACTAGAGCCGGTGTATTTTATGGGTCCGTCAACAAAATAACACACATATGTATTCGTTCGTAGCATTATATTCAGCCATGTTAAGCTATGCGCACATGGTTGCGGTTACGGAAACGAATATTTTCGTATCCGTTCATAGGATGCGTTTTCCGTGCGAAACTACCCGCACATGTATGCGTAGTCGTACCGTTGTGGCCATGCGAAAGCTGTCCGATGATGGTGCGTTTCAGTCATCTTCAACATGGATATCGACGAGGTTGACACTTATTCTTTGTTAGTGATGATAGCTTTACGGAGGAAAAGAAGGATGTGTGTTCATGAAATTAACCGCCAGCGGAAAAAAGAGGATGTTTTGCTCATTAATGCCAGAACTTTATAGCGACTATGAGAAGTGTGTTGACTTATGTAGAACTCACGAAATTACACAAATGTTCAACTACTTGTGGCGAAATTGGCACAGACCAACATCGTGGCATGATTAAAACATGAGGTTTCCAAGGATGACGTCGCAAATACTCTGGCGTTCCCTATGCGATAACATTCGGAGCGACCAAATGTGCCGGTGTCTTAACAGAATTGATCTTTCTGCAGACGCTACTTAGCCACGCCCCCATAGTTACAGGTGCTCGCTGTAACCACGCGAGACAAGCTATTTAACAAAATGGCGTCTAGCGCAGATCTGCATCGAGTTGATCTAGATAAAATTCCGTCGAATTTCTCGGTTTTATTTCACCAAGATAAGAATATCTCGTTGAAAGCAAGACAGCAAGGGTTTAGGTTCTTCAGTGAAGGTTATTTCCATGGAGAAAAGTACTCTTGATAGACTCTGACCTATGCATACTAGAACGTAAGAAGACTTCAACACTGGTACAGTATGGTGCTCTCTCATATTGGAAACAAGCAACATATTTAAGTTAATCATTGAGAAAAACTGCATTTTTCCGTCTTGAGAGACTCGAACATTAGGCCCATAAACTGAACACCAGTACGTTCACTGAGCTAATATGGGAATCCCACAGCTCTGCACATGCATGGGTACTATTACTACTATCTGGTCCCTAGTTCACCATCCACGACAATATGTATGAACCACATGTATAATTTTAATCACCATTATACTCACATTTCTCACATATATTTTTTTAAAATATTTTATTATATATAAATAAATTAATTTCAACTTACTTTTGTGCAAATATTATTTAATATATCTGTTTGCATTAAATTTGGATGTATTCAGCTGGTCGTTTGGTCGTCAACACAACTTGATCCACCGTAGACAGTTTTCAAGATTTGTCTTAGGTTTTGGAAATGGCACGAATGTAACGTCACCTATCAATCGATCTGGATATCTACTAGCACTGTCACACAGCCCGTAACTACACCTTTTCATCATTGTCAATGACAGACAGCATTAATTAATTGCAATTAATTTGTAATTAATTTTCAAAAAATAATTTCAGATCACAATCACTCGTTATCAGATTTGATTAAAATTTTACAAAATAACTCGTTTGTCTGACAGAACGATAACACAATGACCCGGTGTAGTATTCAATACTATAATTATGTGCACACATTTTATAATTGACCAATTAGCACAATCAGTGCTAAATTCCGATGTGCAATACTTTGATCTGTATCGGGACATTATAAGTCGGCGGTCTCTGTGATGTACCGATAGTCGGTAAGTTGTTGATTACTCCCAATAAACAGTGCGACACGCTTAAATTTGATTGATGTGTTTGCGAGAAAAGAATGACAGTATGGGGTCAGTCGATGTTTTTATAGATGCATTGTTTTTAAAGCAGCTGTCCGGCATTTTGTGGTTCATATACACACTTTTAGATTTGTCCAAGGATTTTGAAATGGGTTGAATTTAACGTCGATCACCAGGATATATAGACTAATTTAGTACTATAACTAACCCACATACCAAAGCTACACATTTACAACATCATTAAAACAATTTTAGACCTGTATTTTCGATCAAATTCACGCCTTTTCATTGTTTGTCTAACAAGATGGCGGCGATAAACCGTTGCCGGGGGTGTGTGCGAATGATGCGATGCGATTGGCTAACGCCAGCTGTCAATCAAAATCGGCAGAAAGGTCAATTGACATCCCCGTAAGAACTGAAAGTTGCGCATGCGCATAATGGTCCATAATGGTACATCTTAGCGGCCGTGAGGAATGAGAGACATTCGCTTTATTTTCAATAGTTGTGCTAATTATCAGTATTATGTGGCATTTATAAACCTATAGATATTTATAAATTGTGTGTGCGGAGGGGATTTTCCAATTTCTATATAGATTATTCCGGTTTATGCTTTATCCGTGCTTACCGGATACGAATACACGCGGTCAATTGATGGAACAGCCTACTTTATTGACATCTAGCTAAATGAGGTAAATAATTATATTAGAAATCTACTGTTTGGTTTTATTTTTTTTATTAATTGAAGCAGTTATTACATTCCATTATTCAGTAATAATGTTAGTGACTTGTTTGTAACGGTTGTCACTGTGTTATCAGTTGTAATTTGGTTACGTTTTATCTCAAATTAATGTGACAATTAACACACATGATGTCATTTTCAGTTTTGTTTTGTACAAATAACTGAATAATGCACACTATTTTACAAAGATGATCAAATGACACGGTCCCTAGAACAGGTTAGAGAACAGTCCAGAACGAGGTATAATAGCTCGATCGAGCTATAATCTAATGAATAGAAGCGTTAAAAATCATATAGTTTTCACATTTATCCGAATATCGAATGAGGACGGAAAGTATTCCACTTACATTTTTTGTAGAAATAGACTGTTCTCCACCATATAGAGACACCGAAAAACAGTATATAACAACAATATAAGAACGAGGCAACTATTTATTAGGCTAAATACACCTTATTGACTTAATATCTGCCCTATGTCAAACCCCTTGCGAGGAACTACGCTTGTTTTCCTGGACAGGCTTAGCCGACCTGACTAGGCAGGCTTAACCGACCTGACTGGGCAGGCTTAGCCGACCTAAGCGGTTAAAAACAGTACTAAGCAATGTGTGTGAGACGCCTACATCGATGACACTACATATGTGGCCTGACCGAGTATCAAAATAATGTCTCTCGGGTTATTATTCGGTCATAGAATATTGACCCCCTTGCGGAACAATTACTCCCCTTGCGACTGGCAATATATAGTGGGAAAATATTAAATTTATTATAATTAAATGTTAATTAACATTGTTAAGGCCTAGCAACATTTATTTTGAATCAATGATGTACAGAATAACATAAATATATTGAATATGAAAATATAAGTACACAGATAATTTGTCTCTATCAATTTCTAAAGATGATATGGTGGGTGCTGTATAACTAGGAGGTTCACATAATGTATATGCATAATATATACACAGACAAGCATACAACAAATAATAACAATGACCCCACCCCCTATGTATACACTGAACAAGTGAGGGCAGGTCACTTTTCGATGCCATAGAATAATGACCCCTCTATGTGCAGACTATACATGTATGAGAGAGAGGGTCAATTTTCGATGACCTGGATTAATGATCACCCTATGATTTAGGGTGACAGGTGGACTGTAGTCCAGCGGTTAACTATTGGATTGGTAATCCAGGGATTGCAGGTTCGATCCCCCGTCTGACATAATACAATTAACAGTAATTCAGATGGGACATTAAACCGAGGTCACGTGTCGGTGATTTACACCATGCACGCAAACGACTCAGAGGAGATTCTGGAATGGGTCTCTGTCGGTATCATTGCACTATCCAAAAATGACTAATCTCTTCAGGTGGCGTCGCTCATGTGGGCAACTTGTAGCGACGATAAATAAACGTAAAACGCACACACACATAAATAACACAAAAAATCAAATTTGAGCAAAATTTCCCACAACTATTTTAAAATCTACAAAATGTACCACACTTATGACATATTGGAATTTACTTCATTCCTGAAGATTTCATTTTGTAACACCGGTGGTTCATTTACTGAAATTATTTCAATTTTATGTAGCGTCTCTGTCTTGGAGAGCATTTCTGTTGAATTTCCACGCAGCTGCGAATTATCTCGGAGGGGGTACTTGGTTTGGCGTTGTCCGTCTGTGTGAATGTGTCATTCTGTCCGTATTTCTGTCCATCTGTTCGTACCCAAAAAATGGTACTTACGTGGCTAAGTGAACAATAGATTTACTGCCTAATGGTCTAAGGTTAGGGGTTAGATGGCTATAAAAGCTTTTATGTGTCTATAAATTCCGTTTATAAATTGGCTATTAAAAAGAATAGCCACTTAATGCAGATCTCTGAAACTCCAATCATAGTGTGCACGTATAACTTTGTCAGCATCGTGTCAGAAACACAAGAGTTATGTTCTTTAATTAAAGATTCATTGAATTGGCCATGTAACTAAGTAACCGCTCTATGGAATGTCATCAAGCTTAAAATAAAGTTACATCACCATTGTGTGGTGTTGTCCAGCAAGTCGGACCCAAATTGCTATAGTTAAAATAGAGTTATTGCCCTCATTATAATTTCAATATTTTCATTGCCGATTCGATGAGAGTTACTACCCTTGGTTTGATAATAATTACAACATAACCTAATGATATATATATGCCTTCTTTTTTCGTTTAAAACCCTAACATATCTCTATGCACGATACAGGTTTGGCATTTATATTTTGTATTAGGACTTATTCGCAGGACAATACAAAATTATTATTATTATCTGGAGTCAATTGATTTTATGTCTTATCACATTTCTGCTGATTTCAGTTTGATACGCCGGCGAATCATTTGAGAGACAATATTATTAAAATTATTTCTCTTTTATGTCATGTTGTTATGCCTTTCTGAAAATTTCATTTTGATATGACGGCGTATCATTTCAGAGATACTTTTTCTACAATTATTTTCTATTTTGAATTAAAATATTTAATATCTTACATTTATGCTGATTTCAGTTTGTTACGCCGGCGTATCATTTGAGAGACAATATACTAAAATTATTTCTATTTTTATGTCAAACATTTTGCATTTCTGAAATTCTCGCTTTGATACACCGGCGTAACATTTCAATAACAATTTTATTAAAATCATGTATGTTTATTTTGTGACTACTTACATTTCTGAAAATTTCAAAAAATGTTTTTAATATCTTTTGCATGTCTGCTTATTTCAGTTTGATACGGCGGCGATCATTTCATAGACAAATCTTCCAAAATTATATCATTTCAAACAACATTTAACTAATCTCGTTTCTCTGTCTTTTCACATTTCTGAAGATTTCATTTTGATACGCGGGCGTATCAATTCAGACACAATTTAACTAAAATTGTTTCTCTGTCTTTTGACATGTCTGCTGATTTCAGTTTGATACGCCGGTGTATCATTTCACAGAGCCAATTATTTTTTTGTTATGTAGTATAATTTCTGTAGATTTCATGTTGATATGCCGGCGTATCATTGAGAGACAATATTACTATACCTATTTCTAATTTTATGTCAGGTCTTATCTTTTCACCTTTCTGAAAATTCCATTTTGATACACCGGCGTATCATTTAAGATACCTTGTTTGTGAAATTATTACTATTTCATATAGATATAAATTATGGTTTATTTTGATGTATTTGATCTGATTTAGTACTATATTATGCTAATTATCATGCATTTTAATACAACATTTTCTCACTTTCACTTGTGTTTTGTTGGTTTTTTGAAAATATATATGGAAAATAACTGCATTTTAGATGCTCAAATGCCCAATATAGGCATTTTAATTGGGAATGAGTGGACATTCCCTTTTTAAAATGGACAGCTTTATATGTACATGGAACAGAAGGAGACTACACGGGTTTGTTTACCTATTACATGTTCATGGAACAGAAGACTACACATTATTATTTACCTATTACATGTACATGGAACAGAAGGCGACTACACATTAGTATTTACCTATTACATGTTCATGGAACAGAAGGCGACTACACATTAGTATTTACCTATTACATGTATATGGAACAGAAGGCGACTACACATTAGTATTTACTTATTACATGTTCATGGAACAGAAGGCGACTACACATTAGTATTTCCTTATTACATGTTCTTAGAACAGAAGGCTATTACTCGAGATTATTACATATTACATGCACTTGGAACAGAATACGACTACACGAGATTATTTACCGAATACAATTACACGGAACAGAAAGCGAATACACGAGATTATCTACCTTTTACATGTACTTTGAACATAAGTCGTCTACACGATATTATTACATACTTTTTATTACATGTACACGGAACAGAAGGCGACTACATGAGATTATTATATATTATATAAACATGGAACAGAAGGCGACTACACGAGATTATTAACTATTACATGTACTTGGAACAGAAGGCGACTACACGATATTATTACATATTATATACATGGAACAGAATGCGATTACACGAGAATATTTACCTATTACATGTACATGGAACAGAAGACGATTAAACGAGATTATTTACCTATTACATACAAAAGAAACAGAAATCGATCATATGAGATTATAACTATTAAATATACATGGAACACAAGGCGATTACAAGAGATCATGACCTATTACGTGAGTATGGAACTGGAGGAGTTTAACACGCGATTCATTACCTATTATATGTGCACAAAACAGAAGACGATTAAACGAGATCATTACTTATTTACCTATTACATGTACATGGAACAGAAGACGATTAAACGAGATTATTTACCTATTACATACAAAAGAAACAGAAATCGATCATATGATATTATAACTATTAAATATACATGGAACACAAGGCGATTACAAGAGATCATGACCTATTACGTGAGTATGGAACTGGAGGAGATTAACACGCGATTCATTACCTATTATATGTGCACAAAACAGAAGACGATTAAACGAGATCATTACTTATTTACCTATTACATGTACTTGGAACAGAAGGCGACTACACGAAATTATTACCTATTACATGTACAAGGTACAGACGGCGACTACATAAGATTATTACCTATTACATGTGCATGAAACAGAAGACGATTAAACGAGATTATTAGCTATTACATGTACTTGGAACAGAAGGCGACTACTCGAGATTGTTACATATTACATGTGCATGAAACAGAAGACGATTAAACGAGATTATTACCTATTACATGTACTTGGAACAGAACGCGACTACACGGGATTGTTTACTTATTAAATGTATTCTCCTTAGTAGAGCCAGTACAATTGTAATAATGTTTAAAATATACTCAAGTATTTACATTAAAATGACAGTCACACAGGGAATAGCCAAACAAATAATAACCGTAGATCCTTGTCGAATGAAAAACTTGTATGGCAGTAATCCGGTTCCGTTGTTCATGATTACATTTTCGGAGATAGACCGACAGCACTCAGGCATTTTTCGCGACAAGACTATTCCCATTGATAGGCGGTTTGCTGTCATAATGTTCCTATTTATGTTAACAGGACCCCCACCAGATGCTCGTACGAAGCTTGTATGGAGAAAATGGCAACAAACAACTGGTTGAATTGAAAATAAGGGCTTTTATTAAAGCCATAAAATGTTATACATGTACACAAATAGTGTTATGTTATGTAAGCCAATCAGGTATCGACAGTGATATAGTTGTACACAAAAGTTCCTTGCCCCCAAACAGTATCTATCAAGGTCTAAATATTTGCAGCTGTAATATGGGTAGACAATAGACATACTAGTTTGCAAGCACTAAAGTGATTCCTCTTTGCGAATGTAACCATTGAACGCGTCAGACTTCCAACGGCCGAGTGTTTTAATTTCGACAGATGTAGACTTATTCTTAAAAGCATGCGTAGCTCCCCCAATTCTAACTGAATGGGGTGTGTAATTGTTTGAGTCAAGTCCAATTTTGGTGATGGACTGGCTCAAGACGTCTCTAAGATTTGCACTATATAAAGGGCGACCGTGACGACAGTTGTTTTTTTGACCTTTTTATCAGTAGACCAAAGAAGGATACACTAAAGATTGCTCTAAATAAACTTCGGTCGTAGGAAGATGAGACAATATTGCCTACAGAGTTAACCAGAGCAACCAGAATTGGTAGTGTGACAGGTAATCGTTTGTCGGGGACATTTGATTTTATCTTTATAGCATACAGGAGTTTGGCGATTTAAAAGTTTGATGCAGGATTATCTAAACCTCTTATTTTATGTAGGTACCCTATACGCGATAAACGAGACCGGATTGTAGAGTAACTGTAACCCTGATCCGAACAGAAAGCTATGTATTGTGCTAGTCGATGTCTAGAGACAGGGACATTTCTCTTGTTTGGATAGAAAGTTGTAGAGAAATCACAGAAGTGCCTGAATGCATTACGATACGACTGTGCAGTCGCCATCGATAATGAGGCATCTAGTAAGTCGCGGACCCCTTGATCTAGCATAATTCTTGCATAAGATAATGCACATCTGTTGGTTCTGCGTCCATGGTTTTTGTGGCGGACTTGAACTCCTTGATCTGCAAACGTGATAGAAAATCTGGGAGATAGTTTAGTTTGCCCCTGATATGTTGCGCTTTAACTAGTATGTTGTACTTCATACACAGCAATACAAACTTTCTGACCAAACGCATAAGGTCTGTATCTTTCGAACTCTGTTTATTTAGTATGTGAACTACTGCCTGAATATCTGAATGTAAATTAAACAACTATCTCGCAGCTTGGGCCCCCAAATTCCCAGTGCAACAATGATGGGTAATAGCTCTTTAAATGTGATTGTCATATCTTGGAGCAGGGGCGGCCATGTACCATAAAACCAGTGCTGATGAAAAACTGCCCCAAAACCTATTGAACCAGATGCGTCTGTGAAAAGATGCAACTGTTGGTCTGTGACCCATCTCCCGCTGAGCAGCAGGTTTTTACCATTGAAATGTGTAGCAAATATTTCCCAAGCTTTGTGGTCTTTCCTACTTTCTTTGTTTAGGGTTATATGGTGTTTTGGGTTGCTAACGTTTCTGGTAAGATGCGTCAAACGTCGCAAAAAACATCTACCTGACTACATTTAAGAGACCCAGCAGTTTTTGCAGATCTTTAAGGGTAATTTGTCTGCGTTTAGTTAGGTCAGATAGGGTTTGACGTAACTTAGTGAGCTTGTCTATGGGTAAACGTGCTTCCATATGTATGGAGTCTAGCTCTAGTCCCATGAATACAATACCTGTAGTGGGTAGTTCAGTGTTTTCCTTCTTTATGGGAACCCCAATAGTGTTGCACATGGACAGAAATTTGTTATTTTGACACTGGTCCGAATTGCTTGCACTAATTATCAAGAAATCATCTAAAATATGCAAAATGTGGGGGATGTGTAGCTTCTTTTTTGCTATCCACTCTAGGCCTGAACTAAACCTTTCAAATATAGCACAGCTACTTGAGGCACCCATAGGGAGACATTTATCATAATAAAGCCAGCCCCCAAACCTAAATCCGAGTAAACAATAGTCGTCAGGGTGAACAGGAATGATTCTATAAGCATCGGCTATGTCTGTTTTACTAAACAAAGTGCATGGACCTAAGTTTAAGAGTAGATTGATTGCGTCATCAAAAGTTGTGTAGGAAACTGTTGACATTTGTGGATCGATGGAGTCATTTACAGAGGAACCTTCAGGAAAGCTCAAATGATGGATAAGTCTATGTTGACCAGGTGCTCTTTTGTTGACGACACCAATAGGGCTAATCTTGGGTATAGGACAATTTGCAAATGGTCCAGCTATCCTGTTAAAAGTTAGTTCTTTCTCTAACTTTTTCTGCACAACATTTGGAAGATCCCTGCAAGATATTAAATTATTGGAATCCATGGGTGTGCGGGCACCGATGTAACTTAAGGAAAACCCATGTGAGAACCCTGCAATAAGGTAACCGGCGTCAAAATAACCTTCCAGTAATTGGCATAGTGGCCTTGTTTTAACTGGTGTGGGAAGAATTTTACTTCGGCTTGGGCTGACTGAGGTTTTTGGGAGGATGTGACTGTGGGAGTCTGTTTTGAAACTGTCCAATGGGGGCATGGACGGCATGATCCTTGTTTTGGTAGGAGCATTGACCTGCATGGTGTAGTCCTTTGCAGAAACCACAGATATGGGGCCTGGAACAATTGGGGACACGGCAGTCTCCCCGTTTGTTAAACGTCCAACAGGTGTTGGGCAAAAACCTTGATACCTGTTGGGGCGGTGATGGCCGGTAGGGACGCTTCTCCCCCTGTAAGCGTTGTTGGCACGAAAGGGCCGTGGAGTACATGTCGGTTCTGTGCAGGCCCGTAACCAGAATTCAAAGTGCATCATGTCCCAGGGTAGTGGCGTTTGTGACCGGAGCATGCGGAATTGCGTATCATATGTTTGCCATGCTAACCCTGGGCGCCTGGATGCTAGATCTCTAACGATCTCGGCATACTTAATCAATTGTGCCGTTTCGGTGATGTGTTTCTGTGTGTATATGGCGACAAAACGAAGAAATGCAGTGGTCTATGTATCAATATTATAATTTTTTCTTGATCTGCTGGTGGGGGTTATATTAATGTTTGACCTGTTGTCCATTTGCAGAGTATAGTTTGGGGAAGAATGTGTGTGTGTAAAATTGGTTGGAAGTAACTCAGCCATATCAACATAGGAGTTGGCCCAGATTTTCTTTTGAATTATTTTGCTAATTTGGAATGCGATTGGTGTGGAGAGAGGGGGTGAGAATGAATTGCTGCACCCGGCGTCAATACCTGTGATTGTGTTAGTATGAGACAAGATGGACTCATTTAATTTGTCACTAGAATCTGATGAGTTTGTGCTATCAGACATATATGTGTAGCTGGTAGATGACGATTCTGTTGACGATTCTGATTCCTGTGGTGGTGGAGGTGTTGCAGCTGGTGCCTTCCTGGGTTTTTTGATAGTAGTCTTTTTGTGATCATGTCTCTGTTTTTCGTTTGTCCTGACATGTTCTTGGTATTTCCGTGTTTCCGTGTTTCCCTTGGGAACGTTTCCCACCAGTCATTTGCACTTTTTGTGCCGATTATTGCTGCACACGAGATGTCGTCCTTTTGACGGCGCTTGATTTCATCTTATCTTCCGGTTGATCAACCTGGATTGGTTCCATGGTTGTTTTTTTTCGTTTCGATTGGACGGGTGTACCTGTATCCCGATCCAGTTTGTCGCTATTTCTCTTTCGTTTCATCTGCAAAATTATATATAAACATATGGGACTAGAAAATAGCCATTTACAGCCTTATGGTACCAGTAACATTCATTCTCAACCATTAGCTGCTGCAACAAAAGGGGAATGCAACCAAACTTAGCATATATTGTAGCTGATAAATATAGGTTGACATGTACACATGTACCCTCAGACGGAAATGGACCTTGAACCGCAGGTCAACTGCCTGGAACATCAGGCTAACTGCCTGGAGTAAATAAACTGCCAATATGGACAGTGGAACATCAGGTCAACTGCCTGGAGTGCACAATATTGCCAATACGGACGGTGGAACATCAGGTCGATAGCCTGGATTGAATAAATATGCCAATATGGACGGTGGAACATCAGGTCTGCTGCCTGGAACATCAGGCATGTTGCCTGGAACATCAGGTCTACTGCCTGGAACATCAGGCCTGTTGCCTGGAACATCAGGTCTACTGCCTGGAACATCAGGCTAACTGCCTGGAACATCAGGCTAACTGCCTGGAGTGGACACAAATAAAGAAATATAGATAAAAATTGCCCATACAGACTGTGGAAACATCAGGTCAACTGCCTGGAGTAAATAATCCTATGTCTATAATTATCTAACTGGCCGGTATTGATTGTTGATTAAATCACTTAAATATTTCAGTCAGACAGGCAACAACATCCAGCAAAAAGCACGAGGTAATACATTCCAAACAATCGTTGTGCCTCTGGATATAATACCTGTGAGGACATCTGGTTAAAACTACCTGAAAATCCAGCGTAATTTCCGTGCACAATTAGGAATTGTACCACCAATGTTCGATATATAATAATCAAATTGAAATTGCTGTATGTTTCCGACTGGAAATGAAAGTCTGGGATAAGCAATGAATAATCTACATAGACCTGTTTATCATTGTTTATACTATCAGGTTAAACCACCTGGCACTTAGAAATAGCAGTCAGTAAGGTAAAGATGGTTGTAACCCATTAAGTGGTACGAAATTCGAGATATATAATATCTCTAACATATAAATCTATATAACCGCCTGCTTTTCTTATGTGCATAAGCGCATTTGATATAGCGGAAACTTTGTAACCAAATATTATGTTAAAAGATATATCCCAAAATGTGTGCTAATACTTAATATACATGTAGTAGTTGTGCACAATATTGACTGCATATGGATTTAAACATCTATAGTTATACATATCTGAAGGTTATAGATCCTTAGCGTGCGAGGCCATGGCTGCACGTAGATTGTTGTACAGCTTCCTGTTCCCCAGGGGCGACAAATGATTCCCATCGGCTGCAAAAACTGTCTCCTGGCAGGTTTTCGACCAGAAACCCTTTAACCTCCAGAGTGCTGCATATGGCTTTGCTACCAGGTCATCATGTAGCTTCGTGTTGGTCTTGTCCACTCTCGCATTGTACCACGGGCAGTGTACAGGGTATCTCACATTGATGCTGGGTGGAACCCTATGTAAAGTTTGAACTACCACTACCTTTTTGACACTATAGTTCGCCCAGAGATTCTGAACTAATCCACTTATCCCCACACATACCGAATCAGGGGATTCGTTTGGCTGGTATATGTCACATGTAAAGTAAAACCATATCTGGTTGGAAGTCCAAAACAGTTTCCAAACAAGAGTCTGTAAATAGCCGACCGATTGTCGCTCCTGGAAAACCAGAAAACTGCACCATAAATTGTGCAGGGTCCAAGTTAAACGTATATGAAAGATCAGGTTGATCGCTGATGAAATGTTTTAGTTTTGACACAAAGGAATGCCCGAGGATTAATACTTTAAACACCATTGTTAATTCAGGAGATGTAAACAAAGAACAATGGCCGCATTTTCCCGAGCTTATAATTCCTTTGTTCGTAGATTAAATATTGGCCATAACGTCTCTGCAAAAGTTGTTATCTTCAAATAATTTATTCCTGCATAAAGATATCTCCTTTGTACGTGCTCTTCAACAATGTATTGTAACCAATATCCTCTGTTTGCGCTGACAAATAAGAAATATTAATTGAATACTTTTATTGCTACGCAGCTGAAAAGCTTCCAAAAAAGATACAGCGTTATTACACGGCACAGAATATTCTACGGGACCCGAGAGATATAGTAATACCATGTACCTAGCACATAGTATTATACGGGACCTTGAGAGTCTAAGAGGGCTGTTGGAGGCCTTGCACATAAATTGTTTTATGAGACATAACATATATATATGCTTCTTTTACTAAATTAAACTAAACTGGATTCTTGCATGGATTTGGACAATGAAGAATTACATAAAAAGGTGACCTGAAACGATAATTGAAATTTCCTCGAACACCCCAGTATGATTACAGGGATAAAGTATCATTTTTGCAAGAATTTTGAGACATATGTTCATATTATCATTCCTCTGCCTCAGGAATGTGTACCGAGTTGACCTTTGTTAGCTTGGGGACCAACATACAGACCAGAAAGGGTTATTTCAGGTGCGGCTCTACGGGGTAAGGTGAAATTATAACAGCTTGCAATAAGTATAGTGTTATATTGTATACATTTTAGGATATTTATCCCAAGAAGCACTCACAGGATAGTTTGACTGAGCACATAATATTATAATCCCAAAACAAAAAGTCAGAATTGGACAACATTGCCCATATATATGTCACAGCATAAGGGCCTCAACTGTGGTAATAATACAATATGTAACCTTATTTAATTGTTTGAAGTCAATATCATATATGAATTTATTATCGGTTTCTGGGAACCTTACGGTGAACAAACGGATTTGTGTAAAACAAGTTTATGCTTCCATATATGGAAGTCCTTTGTTTTACGGACTATAAATAGAAAACCGGTATACTGATACTGATACCGGTTTATCGAAGTTCGACAGCAGATAGAGCGCGACTAAGTTTTGTGTAGAATGGAAGACATATTCACAGGGCGCGTCAGGGAAAGTCCGAATTCGTTATTACACGGCGTTTGTGGCAGTCAAGAAGACATTTCTGGTGGAGCTAGAGGGAAGTACGGAGAAGAAGAAACAGCCAGAGATAAAGCCGGTAAGTCCTCGGGAGATTACGCAGCCATAGAGGCATTTGATTTATTTAGAAATTATCTAGATTCACAACTGAAAGATTTTAAGAAGGACCTTTCAGTAGCCACGAAGAGGAAGGATTCTGTAAAATTAAAGAAATAATCCAATAAAGTTCAATACGAATTCAATTCAGACATAGTATATGACTTAGAAGTGGACAAAGAACAATTTAAAAATAAGGAAATTTCGAAGATAATACAGGGATCTATAGACAAGCTAAAACACAGAAATAAATTGATTCAAGTAGCAGGCAGCTCTCCCGGGGGCTGGCTTACGGTGTCAGAGTATGAAAAGCCCATACTTGGCAGTGATAGCGACGATGAACGTCGGCTCAAACAAGCTGAATCTCGAGCGGTTAAGAAGCTCAAACCAGTTTCTACGGCCAATTCTAAGCACGCTAATTTGTACAATCCTTACCTTAGTTCTTTTTTCCGAGGTAAGGTGGAGACTCCAAGGACGGCAGATACCGGGCGTGGCGGGTTCAACACGGGCAGCTACGGTCAGAAGTCTTTTCGTGGCCCAAGGAAAGCAACTCAAAACGACATTTCCAGTGTGGCTTCAGAGGACACTTCCGGCGAGACTGTAGGTCGTCTACGGGATTCACAGGGGCCAAATCAGAATCATACACAACTGATAGACCAGCCGGATCCTACAACAGAACAGAAAAGAATAAATGATAAGTATTCCTATATGTACTCTTCACAAGAGGATCAGTTCTTTGAGGATCTAGAAATGAATTTTGAACTTGATTATGCAGAGGAAGGTCAAAACGTTAAGGGTCGGTTAAAGTCTCGTATCTCATTCTGGGAAAAAATAGGTGCTAATGAAACTATCATAGACATTCTTAAAAACGGCTACAAAATACCTTTTCTAGAGACACCAGAACCTTCAGTTTCTCGTAACAACAAGTCAGCATTAGAAAATATGGATTTTGTGGAACAATCGGTAAATGATTTGCTTAAAAATGGATGTGTCGTAGAAACACCATTTATTCCACACACAGTTAATCCTCTTCGTGTTTCCAAAAACAAACAAGGTACAAAACGGTTAATTTTGGACCTTAGAAAAATTAACAAATAATACTGGAAAGATAAATTCACGTTTGAGGACTGGAAAATAGGCATTGAATATTTTCAGAAAGATGCATTTTGTTTTAAATTCGATTTGTCCAAAAGTTATCACCATATAGACATATTTCCTCAACATCAACAATTTTTAGGATTTTGTGTAAAGGGGAAATATTACTGTTTCACAGTCTTAGCGTTCGGTTTGAGTAGCGCCCCTTTTTGCTTCAGTAAGTGCCTCAGAGAGATGGTCAAATATTGGCGAAATTATGGGATCAAAATTATAATGTTTCTAGATGATGGCTTTTCCACAAATAAGACGCTACAACTGGCTAGTGCAGACGCCATCTTTGTTAGACAGTCCCTTATTCAAGTGGGTTTTGTTATTAATAACAAAAAGTCTATCTGGGCACCAGTTCAAATGATTGAGTGGATAGGAATTTTCTGGGATAGCATAGAATTTTCTATCAGTATTCCAATGAGACGTATAGAAGATTGTCTATTACAGTTTAGTCCGTTGCTAAGTAACATGCCTTTTGTTACAGCCAGAATTTTAGCTCAGTGTACAGGCAAAATCATGTCATTATCCCCTGTATTTGGTAATATTACAAGACTAATGACAAGGTACTTATATATGGAAATTGAAACCAGGAAATCGTGGAATTTTGTTTACGAGTTGCAGAGTACAAGCAGTTGCATAACGGAAATAAATTTCTGGAGAGATAATATAGTGCTTCTAAATAAGAGATATCTGTCAGTCTATAATCCTACCTACACTTTGGTATATTCAGATGCTTCTAATTTAGGTCCAGTGTCCTATATTGTAAACTGTAGGGACAGTGTATATCGCAGTCTGTGGTCTGAGTCTGAAAAACACAAAAGTTCTACGTTTAGAGAAGTCAAGGCAGTAAGACTTGCCCGTAGGGCATATGTAGACATTTTGCAAGGGAGAACAGTCAAGTGGTTCTCGGACTCTCGTAAAGGAAGCACCAAGTCAGATCTACAACTAGAATCTCTGAAAATGTTTGATTAATGTATAAAATGGAACATTGATTTAAGAATACAGTGGGTTCCAAGAGAACAAAATGATATTGCAGATACTATTAGTAAGATGGGAGATACCGATGAGTGGGAGGTGACAGTGGAGTTTTTCGATTTCATGAACGAGCTATGGGGTCCTTACGACATTGATCGTTTTGCCAGTCACAGAAATCGTACAGCGTTATAACTCAAAATTCATAGATTTTGAAACTGAAGCAGTAGATGCTTTCACACAGTTTTGGGGTCACAGTAACAATTGGTTGACACCTCCAATACGTCTGGTAACACGCACCATCTTTCATTTGTTACATTGCAAAGCTAGCGGAACAATAATTGTACCTAAATGGCCCAGTTGTTCTTTCTGGCCAATTTTGTTCAAACGAAATGGCGACAAGCAGGCATTCATAACTGAGATTTTGGAATTCAATATAGGTCAGAATATTTTCACAAAAAATGATTCGATGAAAACATGCATTCTAGATTCTACAAGATTTAAAAGCAAAGTTTTGGCCTTAAGAATTTTAGCTCAGTAAAACAGAAAATTACAGGGTGCCAACAGAGGTTGTGTTCAGTGTTGTCAGACTAATGTACAAAAGTTGTATGTTTTAGTATTTACAATGAGAAAATAATGAAAAGAGTACTATACATAGGGCAAGCTAATTACGGCTTGTGGGTGATAGCATTACTGAGGTACAGGGAAATAGTTTGTGGTCTACACTGTATTATATTATGTGTATACATACATAGTTACAGTGGCGGTATAAGCTGACATTAAACTGCGTCAGGAAGAATTAATAAATACCCGTAAGGTTGTATTGTATACGGAGCGTGATAGCCAGGAGGTGCGGTTTTTGTATCCTATAGAAACTGGCCAGATTAAGTTGTGACTGTGTACGTAAACATTGTAGTAAAGTCATTGAACTAAATCCAATACACGTACTAGCGCCCCTCTGCATAGGGAAGTTCATTTAAAGAGGAACAACTCGCGTGACCAACTTTACTCGTTCGTTGGTCCCTCTTCATATAGTGTACATATTTGTAAGTGTTATGTAACTGGTAAATAATAAAATTGGACATCGACAATTAGTTAGCACAGTAATAAATAATAGACGTTGAAAATAATTAGTAAGTCAGAAAATGTTCTGGGTTGATGCGTTTTTATCCTTTTATGTTAGGACCGAAGATTTGTATAAATGCTAATCGAAAGATCAAAGTCGATTGAGCCGATTTTGCTATACTGTTCAGCTGTCCTGGTTTTAAAATTATATAAAGAAACTGTGGTTGACAATGCAGGAACTGTTCTTTCATAAGACAAGCTTATACTAGCTAGTAGGTGTTTGACAGTTAAGGACATTGTCATGAACAGTATGGGAACTGGCATTTTTTCAAGTCTGGTATATAATGTTAGCATTATATAAGTTGGTGAATTGAAATGGGTATGCAGGAATACATGACACATTTTATAAATGTTAATGTACACCGTGGTTGATTTTGCAGAAGTGCTATTCACTTGATATATGTAGAATGTATATCGGGGGTCAGTACTTAGGGCATTAACATGGACGGTGAGAGTTATATATACATTTTAAAGAATTGAAAAATAAATCATTACACTTGGATTTGTATGTATTTATTATATAAGTATGTAAATTGAGTACAGAAGCTGTTATTATTACGGCTTAGAAAGTATCTAATAACAAAACGGCTTACGTAAGATACCTTATTTTTGTTTTAATTTTCGTACATTTCACAGATGTGTTTAAAATTGGCATTTGGAAGAAGATTGATTCCACACCTGTTCATCCAGATCTTGAAAACGCTCATAAGAATCTAAAGAGTTTGCGCTTCAATTCTAAAGCAGCAAACACAATACAATCTGACGAAGGATACTTCAAACATTTCTGTAAATGGTGTTACAATTACAACTTCAATCCAGCACCAGCTAGTGATTTCATGTCGGACTGTATCTTTCGTTTTTGGGTAAATCTTCTTTGTCAGAGTCGAAATTAAATAGTACAATATATGGCATTAGCTGGGCACATAGAGCAGCAGGATTCTGGGATCCATGTACTTCTGAATTTGTGAAAGATGTTAAAAAAGGTATTTTGAGATCCGTGTCAAAACCTCATGCAGGTAAAGTACCTGTTGATGATACACATTTAATGGCCATTGTTGAACTTTTCGGCCAAGATTACAACTTGCTTAATGCTAGATTTCTCGCCATGACTTTGCTGAGTTTCTCAGGATTCCTTAGGTTTGATGAGGCAGTGTCGCTGAGGAGAAGTGACATAAGTTTCGAAACAGATCATATTAAGGTTTTCATTTTAAAGTAAAAAGTAGATCAGGAAATGAAGGGAGACACAATTGTGATTAGCAAAACAGGTAATTCTACCTGTCCAGTTAGGGCTTTAGAAAAATACATAGTGCTAGCAGAAATTCCATCAAATTCAACCGATCATTTGTTCAGAAGAGTAATTTTTGCAAGAAATATCAAACACATAAGCTAAGAGAAGGACCACATATTTGTTATACAACAGCCAGAGAAATATTTCTGGAAAATATGTCCAAGATAGGTCTAGAAAAGGAAAGATTCGGTTTACACTCCCTTCTTATCGGAGGAGCGACCTCTGCAACTAACAGAGATGTGCCTGATAGGTTAATCAAACAACATGGCAGGTGGTCTACCGAACTTTCTAAGCATTTGTACATAAGGGAAAGCTTGGAACAAAAGCAATCAGTTACACAACGACGTGGACTCTGACTTGGAATCTTAATCTTAGGCATGCTCTTAGAATAGTTTAATCGCAATATATTAAAATAAAGGTTGGCCAAACCGCCCAATAGTACCGATGTTTACATCGGAGAAATGTAAGTCAAAACACATTACAAATAGTATCATCTATTATAGATATTACAAATTATACCAATTTTAGAGAGGTCCTTCGCACTTCACATGTATATTTTAAAAATAGATTACGTCAAACTAGCCGTGTTAACTATGAACAGTGAATGATCGTTAATAATAATCAAATCTCAATGCGCATTAAGCTTCGACATTTATTACCCAGTATTTATCCGTCTAGATTTGCATAATCCGTTTCGGATATATGAACGATCGAGAATAAGAAAGTATATATAGTAGGTTAGGTTTGTAGCAAAACTCATTTGTTTTGATATCGAGATCATAGGAAAATGATTAGTGGACGGTATATTATATATATATATAATATAAAATCTCACCTAAACCCGTTCTTTTTCGTTCGATAAATGCTTTGTCTGCAGGGAACACTCCGATACAGTCGTTTGTTCTTTATGAAGGTTAGGTAAAGGCTAGATAATAAACGCTTTATGTTCGTCTGAAGGTACTGAAAGAGAACATAAATGAATTTATTATCGGTTTCTGGGAACCTTACGGTGAACAAACGGATTTGTGTAAAACAAGTTTATGCTTCCATATATGGAAGTCCTTTGTTTTACGGACTATAAATAGAAATCGATTTTGACAGCAGATAGTGCGCGACTAAGACCTATTGGGATTTATCCACATACAATTCGGAAAATTATTAAATTTGAATCATTATGTCCTACAGAAGTATTTTGCGGAGATTTTATATACATAAATACCCATGCACATAATTTATATCGTGTAGGAACACTGGATATACGGAGTGAAGCAGTAGAAATAGAAGAAACTGTTTTAATAACTTATTATATTGTTTAGTCATGTTTCAGATTGGACAAATTTGCTGCATATGACAGTTATGATATTATGCTATATGAGCATACACATTTAAAGTACATTTACTATATTGATAGTTCTGATTGGTGTTTAACATGTTCTCTCTATATTTGTAGACAAACGATTTTTGTTCGTTTGAAAGAGCAGTATGCGGACGGATGTACGAGTTGTGTGTAAGGAACGGTTTCTGGACTATATATAATACAAGAATCTATCTTGTAAGTGCGAATATTCATAGCGTTTAATTGTTAAGTGAAGGACACAAAAACCACATTCAGTGGTGTTAGTTTGCATCAGGAACCGTTGAGTTTGAGTGTATGATTATATCGAATAAATGCTTTGTCTGCTGCGAACACTCCTATACAGTCGTTTGTTCTTTATGAAGGTTAGGTAAAGGCTAGATAATAAATACTTTATGTTCGTCTGAAGGTACTGAAAGAGAACATAATGATGTTTATAGAAAGGCATACACATTCTGGTGATATTAGATAATGATCATATAAACTAGGTTATGTACGCATGACACATGTGGTATAATAAATCAGATTTCTCACTTTATATGGAGAACATATCAAACGGCATTTTATTGGAAATGTTACCAACCTCACTCTAGTTTGATTAATTATGTATATAATATTTTATTATGTATACATGGGGATTTTTTTATCCCTTTATACTTTTCAATCTTTTGTGTAATTGACCAAAAACTGAACAAAAACACTACGTTTTGACATTACACACATGTCACAGCATAGGGGCCTCAACTGTGGTAATAATACAGTTATGTAACCTTATTTGATTGCTTGAAGTCAATATCATATTGAGGTTTATAGAAAAGCATAAACATTCTGTGGATATTAGATAAATGATAATAAAAACTAGGTTATGTATGCATATAATCCAAAAAAGTTAGAATTGGACAACATTGCCCATATGTCACAGCATAAGGGCATCAACTGTGGTAATAATACAGTTATGTAACCTTATTTGATTGTTTGAAGTCAATATCATATTGAGGTTTATAGAAAAGCATAAACAGTATGGGGATATTAGATAAATGATCATAAAAACTAGGTTATGTATGCATGTCACAGGTTGTATAATAAATCAGATTTCTCACTTTATATGGAGAAAATCTCAAAGGACATTTTCTTGGAAATTTTACCAACCTCACTCTAGTTTGTTTAATTATGTTTATAATATTTTATTATGTATACATGGGGATTTTTATCCCTTTATACTTTCAATCGTTTGTGTAATTGACCAAGATCTGAACAAAAACACTACATTACACATACGTCATAGCATAGGGGCCTCAATTATGATCCTACTATAATCAGGCTACATTAATTGATCATTTTGGGTCAATAACATGTTACTGCTTCTGAACAATTTACAAATAATCTGGATAAATCAGATCATTTGAGAAAATACTGGGTTCAAAATTTTGCTAAATATTTGTTTTTGAAGAAATCTCTGTTTTGTCAGTTTTGATAAGGGATATTCAAAATTCTATTATCATGATCTGGTCGGGATAACCAGGGACATGTACACTAAGTGTACCGTCCTATTAGGTACATAGAACACCCAATAGGTAGCGAGAGTATTCCTCGCCTCGGACTAGCCCAAACGAGGAGGTCGAATACCGCAGCCCCTGGCATCCCGATACATGATCATTGGTTTGGTACCTAGCATGGCTGTACTTATCAATTGTTCTGTGTGCTATCTTACCTCCTACTCTAGGTGGATTGAACCAGGGTCTCTGGATTTTAGCTTGTCTGACTCAGACAACATTATTCCCATATATATGATTAAATATATTAGTTTAGGGCAGATTTTATGAAAAGATGAACAAATGTTTGTCTCCTAGATATTTGGTCACAGGCGATATTAATACAAAAATAGGGGGGGGGGGGTCATATAAGTAATTACTTATATTACTGAAACTATTGTATTAACCATTCCCCACATAGAAGCACATCTTGACGCCATTACCTATACGGCATACATTGACATTATAGTAGACAAACCAATGTTCATAATATAGGCCAGCATCTTATGTAGTCCAAGCAATATCTATGGAGGTGGGGTAGATATGATGACACTTTTATCCACTGCATGATAACTAAGTGACTGTCGTTTGTACTGAGACATAATAGTATATTAATCTGAATATCTATGAAGGACAGGTTTAACTGATAAGCAGTTAATTATTTTCATTATAATTATATTAACGTGACTGAGGCATAAGTGTGGGATCTCTCCGAAAGGTTCTATTAGCGGGGGTATTGATATATATTTCAAATTAATTTTTTCCAGGTCGTTGTAGAATTTCCCACATTGGTTTACTAATTCCAATGATAGAAATTTATATTGATTTAAGTTTTAGTGATGGCTGTAGCCCAAAAAGAGCCCTTAAGATGAAATTTAAATAAACTCTTTCACCTGGGTCAAACATCTCCCACTCAAATGATGAGACACCGGCAGTAGTATTGCTTTTCGGAAAGGGCCCTAGTGAGGCTAGTTTATGCACTACTAACTGGTTTATTGATCTACTAACAACCTGGGCAAGTATGGGAACTTGTGTCTGAGCCAGCCATAATTGCACAGGTCCTCTATATTTTGTCGGACATCTGACAGTCTAAGATGTATGCTGATGTTCGGGCAGCCTTGCTGGGGTTGAAGACATCCTCAAGATTGCAACAGCCGCCCGCAGATCAGCTCGGTGAGTCCCGTGCACACTACAGTCTAGCAGAAAATGTTCGGTGGTGTACTTCACCCGACACGTGGGACAAACCGGATCCAATTTAAGTATATATTGTCCAGCATTACCAGGCAACAGATTTGTCCCCAGTCTCAGTCTACTAATGCACTTATCTATTTTTATAGAATGGGAATAAGTCACCGGTCGACTGAGCCCCACATAGCTCAACTTATAGGTTTGTTTAAAAGGGCTATTATTTAAAGTTTGGCTCCAATGGGTAATTGTTTGAGCCCTGATAATAGAGTATATCTCCATGGGTGCGAGCTTCACATTAGTTTCTACATTTGTATGCTCCAGGCCCGACTTGGCCGCCCTGTCAGCCAGCTCATTTCCGGTAATACCTATATGTGCACTGCTGGACACCATGCTATGGTAACCTGGAGTTCCAAGTTCAAACACTCATTATATAATTTAACTATGTCTTTGATTAGATCTGGTCTAGACTTACTATTCCTTGATTGTAAGGATACCAGTGATGAAAGTGAGTCAGATAATATCACATTTTTTGGTGAATTATTATCTACTAGCCAGCAACTTTCTACATATTCACATTGTAGCGATGGAATGACTACAGCTGCAGCTACTTTGCCAGAATCGGGGTATTTTGGTCCATCTGTATAATTATATGTTGAGGTGATTGCTGTAGTTTTCCTCAATATGACATTGTACTTCCAATCTGGCGAGGTGACCCAGATCGGATTTCTTCACTTTGCTCGATATTGTGATATATATCACTGGATCTCATGTAACTAGCGTCCAGGGCGGTGCCAGGTCCGCTGGTCCGGTCTGAAGTCTGCTACCTGAACACCCTTGAGGCTGTGTGCCACCACACGTTCTGACTATTGTGGACCAAATTAAGCCTTATCCTGTTTGCCACAGGTGTGAAAAATAATAAAACCTTATTTTTAGGGATCTGCAACCAACAATGACACTTCATGTGTTCCCAATACACTTGTTACATGTTTTATATAATTTATCCCCCATCTGACCCTAATAAAATTAACAGTCTTTCAGATGTGTTGATAAACCGAGGTCTCGTGTCGTTGCTTTACACTGTGCATGTAAACGAAACAGAGCAGACGCTGGAATGGGTCTCTGTTTGTATCATTGAACTATCCTCCAAACATCTAAAATGTCTAATCTCTTCAGGAGGCGTCGCTCATATGGGCAAACGGTAGCGACGATAAATAAACATAAACACACATAATAAGTAATATTTTATTATTGTATGATGATCAAGGACAGACAACATTATGTTTTATAACGTGTGCAGGAAACTGGTTGATAAATAGAATATGACACACTTAATGTAGATTATTCGAGTGAAGGCAGGTCATTTTCCATGCCATAGAATAATGACCCCCCCTCTATATAAACTATATGGGTGAGAAGCTTGTCATATATCCATCCCAACGAATAATGACCCCATCCCTGGAATCTTTTATGAGGGGCTATGTCTATAATACTCGTACCATAAATGATATACGTGACTTATCCGGCTGAAACTCATGCAGAAGATCTTTGTATTGGACATACCCATGGATGGGTAAGGCTGTCATAATCATTTAATTTTAAGTAGATTTACAACAATATGAAATGTGGTGATGATGAACATGGGCTAACTTGCCCAGCTCATTTGCAACGAAATATATATCTGGACTCTCGCATGGTACTCTCCCAGTTTGATAATGTAATAACAAGGATCTTGGGAGATAATAAGGACACATTAAGAGCTGTCAACATCTCTCCGACAGACACGTGTCATTTTAACAACCTTCAAATAAGTTCATACTTTCTGTGTATTTCAGACTTATCTTTCTTCATTATGTATTCCCATAATAAGCCACTTTCTCTAAATACTGTAAATATTAGTGACGGGGAATGCTAATATGAACACCATATGTCTCAAAATTCTTGCAAAAATGTTCCTTTAATTTATCCCTGGAATTGTGCTAGGGTATTAGAGGAAATTTCGGATATCATTTCTTGTCACCGTTTTATGTAAATCTTCAAGATCCATGCAAGTGTCCAGTTTAGTTTAGTAAAATTAGTACATGTAGGAACATTATGACAGTAAATCCCCTAGCCACGGGAATAGTCTCGTTGCGAACAATGCATGCTGTCCGTCTATCTCCGAAAAACCGAACATAAACAACGGAACCGGATTACTGCCATACAGGTTTTTGATACGACAAGGATCTACGGTTATTATGTGTTGGCTATTCCCTTGGTGACTGTTCTTTAATGTAAATATAAGTACATTTAAACATTATTACAATTTTACTGGCTCTACCATTAAGGTGACCGTTGGAATTGCTATGGAAGTGTTTTTTAACGTACTGATCATAAATGTTGTCACACAGGGGTATAGTTGTTATCTTATAACAATTAATGATCCCAATACACAGGGAAATATAAAACATGGAGGTGGGAATATGAGGGAACACAAAATCACATCCCCAGTAACATACTATGTTTCAAATAAAAATGAACTTTCACTTATTGCAGCTTACTGCAATGAAATATGGGATTAGTATATATTTATGTTTTTAGGGGTAACCCATATTAGTTTGGTCTTTCTTAAATATGTTAAAAAAGATGTCCAAACGACATAGTGGGCTGAGAATATGAATGTGATATATATATAACAAAATTTTAATTTCGCCATGTATATGGGAGATACATTATTACCTGCTAATACTCTGTAAAAAACAAAAAAACCACACACAAAACAACACACAAACAAACCCACAAACAAAAAAAACAAAAAACACAACAAAAAACCAACACCACCCCACACCCACAAACACACACAAAAAAACCACAACAAACACACCCCAACCCCAAATAACTAGTTATAATATATACGATAGTCAAAAACATCACTTTTAGAAAAATCTTCCTAGAAAACTCATCACCCAAATGCATTTATGCAGTGGCGACATTAAATAAATTTACTAGTCAGTCAGTCATCCTTACTGCATCAACTCCTTACCCAGGCACTGTGACCTACTTTAAACCCATACATTACCTTTAGTTTATACACATTTATTTTAGCTCGATTGCGAAACAAGTTCTTATAACTTATATTAATTACTCTCCAGACCTCATTCCTAATGGAATCCATCGCCATGAGGGAAAAGAGAAGAGGCAACATGGAATTTAAATGCCTTGCCTAAGGACACACTCGTAATGGCTCCAGCGGGGCTCGAACTCCAGGCCTTTCGCACCTGAAGCGAACGCGCTACCATTGTGCTATCATGATTTCCACGAAATTGCTTTTGTTTACTGACACAGTGGCATTTGTGTTCTCTGACACATTTTGTAACTTAACAGTTATATTTGTTATCTATGTATTTTGACAACAGTTTGTTCTTTATTTCAGACAATGTATTATGTAAGAGAGATACTGCGAACCTAATATGACTTATGAGAGACACACCAATATCGTAAATAAAGAAGTTTCATGGCAGCCCACTGGGTGGACACAGTGGTGTCACCAAGATCATATCATCAATCACCTTATGTTACTGGTGGAATGGCCTTACTGAATATGTCAAGAACTACGTATGTTCTCTCCAATATACATATAATAGCTTACACAACAACCATGTTCATGTGCAGCTACCCTGCTGATTAGCTATTAGTATATTTTTTTACAAACTAGTACAGGTTATATATAGTGGTCTTGTAGGATTTCCACTGGAGAAAATCAAATTTCCACCACTTCCAGCCCCCTGCCGATCCGGCTTTTTTACATTGTGTTGTGTTGCTCCATTCTCTGTTCTATTACAGTTGTTGCCATCTGTTTGCAATTGACTCAGTAATATTAGTATAATGGTCATGTACTATAAGTTAATATTATTTAAGACATCCACATCTTTCTCTACTGTTATAGGGGTGTGAAGCAATTTAATATAAGCTGAACATACATGCCGGTATACAATGAACGTAAACAAATCTATCACCTAAATATTAACTGAAAACAGTGACGTCAATTTTAAATAGCTTTTAATAATAATGAAACATTTAATTATTGCAGTACTCAGGGAAAATATGTTTGACAGACAGACACAGAGTTTGTCCCCCCTGAAAATGGACAAGCCCTAATTTATTATGCAAATTATTAGCGACGCCTCCTGGAGAGATTAGTCATTTTAGATTTGTGGAGGATAGTGCAATGATACAGACAGACAGAGACACATTCCAGAGTCTCTTCTGGTTCTATTACGTGCACGGTGTACAGCACCAACACAAGACTTCGGTTTAACCTCCCATCTGAAATACAGTTAATTTTATTAGGGTCAGACGGGGATCTAACCTGCGATCCCTGGATTACCAGTCCAGCGTGTTACCACTGGACTACATATCCGTCTGTAGAATCATTCAATTGTAGAGTAACTTTTCTTAACCCATTTGATTCTGGATACCGTTCAAACAGTATATGCAAAGAATATAGAGCCATATCAACCACCACGAAACATGCCGTCTGATCAGGCTCTATGCTGTTTGCTATTCAGATGATCTTGCTAAGACACATAGCTATGTAGATCTATGTTGCTTGCAATTTGTTTAAATGTATCCAGAATGAAATGGGTGAAATACGCCTCTCATTTCTCCAAACATATGACGAGTGACATAAAGTCTTTGTGCCAGCAGTTGGCTGTTATTATTAGAATACCACTATTTGTCATATTTCAAATATCACAGTAAACCTTTATTTTCATATGTCATAAACAACACCACCATGTAAAGCTGTGATGACTTGCCAATACTCCAAGAATTACTGTCTTGTATATTCCAGGTCAATAACCAGTGAGGTGTAGACTAATTAACATCCTTTCCAGGATTATGGGATTTGCTGGCAGGTGTGAAACGGAACTTAACTAAGAGAAAACTAAGGTTGGAAAATTTGATATATAATTATAATAAATGATATTGACAACTGAAAAAAGTTACATTTTTGTCCTAATTTTTATTCTTGCGCCAAATTATTAGACCCCCCTCCCCAATTCCCAGAAAATGCATAATACCAAGCTTATAATAATAATATATTTAGACTATACATAATGTTTTCCTGTGGGCCAATGGAGATAGATATCTCACCACTTCATATGATGCCTGTGCCCTTACCGGGACTTTCAATTCTCACAGCTTCAACATTTTTCATGAAGCCGTGAGAATTGAAAGTCATCTCAGAAAATGCTTTATACCGAGTTACTATTAGTAAATTTAGACTTGACATAATGTTTTCATGCTGGTCAGGTGAGAAAGATATCTCACAACTTCATATGATGCCTGTGGGTCACTTTAGATAGGTCCCTTACTGGAACTTTCAATTCTCACAGCTTCAACATTTTTCCCCAAGCCGTGAGAATTGAAAGTCACCTCAGAAAATGCATAATACCGAGCTAATATTAGTAAATTTAGACTTGACATAATGTTTTCATGCTGGTCAGGTGAGATAGATATCTCACCACTTCATATGATGCCTGTGGGTCACTTTAGATAGGTCCCTGACCGGAACTTTCAATTCTCACAGCTTCAACATTTTTCCCCATGCCGTGAGAATTGAAAGTCACCTCAGAAAATGCATAATACCAAGCTAATATTAGTAAATTTAGACTTGACATAATGTTTTCATGCTGGCCAGGTGAGATAGATATCTCACCACTTCATATGATGCCTGTGGGTCACTTTAGATAGGTCCC
>CM026402.1:76318968-76354285 GCA_014843695.1 Archivesica marissinica | reverse complement strand
TTACCGGGACTTTCAATTCTCACAGCTTCAACATTTTTCCCCATGCCGTGAGAATTGCAAGTTCAATCCGAAAATGCAAAATACCAAGCTAATATTAGTAAATTTAGACTATACATAATGTTTTTCTGTGGGCCAATGGAGAAAGATATCTCATCACTTCATATGATGCCTATGGGCCACATTAGATAGGTCCCTTACCGGGAGTTTCAATTCTCACAGCTTCAGCATTTTGCCCCAGGCCGTGAGAATTGAAAGTCACCTCAGAAAATGCATAATACTGAGCTAATATTGGTAAATTTAGACTTTACATAATGTTTTCATGCTGGTCAGTTGAGATAGATATCTCACCACTTGATATGGTGCCTGTGGGTCACTTTAGGTTAGGTCCCTGGCCGGAACTTTCAATTCTCACAGCTTCAACATTTTCCCCCAGGCAGTGAGAATTGAAAGTACAATCCGAAAATGCATAATACCGAGCTAATATTAGCAAATTTAGACTTGACATAATGTTTTCATGCTGGTCAATGGGGGACATATATCTCACCACTTCATATGATGCCTGTACATCACTTTAGATAGGTCCCTGACCGGAACATTCAATTCTCACAGCTTCAACATTTTACCCCAGGCCGTGAGAATTGAAAGTCACTTCAGAAAATGCATAATACTGAGCAAATATTGGTACATTTTGACTTTACATACATTCTGGTCAGGTGAGACATATATATCACCACTTCATATGATGCCTGTGGGTCACTTTAGATAGGTCCCTGGCCGGAACTTTCAATTCTCACAGCTTCAACATTTTCCCCCCGGCCATAATAATTGAAAGTTCAATCCGAAAATGCAAAATACCAAGCTAAGATTAGCAAATTTAGACTATATATAATGTTTTTCTGTGGGCCAATGGAGATAGATATCTCATCACTTCATATGATGCCTGTGGGCCACTTTAGATAGGTCCCTTACCGGGACTTTCAATTCTCATAGCTTCAGCATTTTATCTGAGGCCGTGAGAATTGAAAGTCACCTCAGAAAATGCATAAAACCGAGTTACTATTAGTAAATTTAGACTTGACATAATGTTTTCATGCTGGTGAAGTGTGATATATATATCACCACTTCATATGATGCCTGTGGGTCACTTTAGATAGGTTCCTGGCCGGAACTTTCAATTCTGTCAGCTTCAACATTTTACCACAGGCCGTGAGAATTGAAAGTTCAATCAGAAAATGCATAATAACGAGCTAATATTAGTAAGTCCGCCTCCGTGGTCGAGTGGTTAACGTCGCTGACTTGTGTACCACTGTAACATATCATCACTGGTGGTCATGGGTTCGAGCCCCGCTCAGACCGTGTCTCATTTATATGAACAAGTTGGCAGTTTCTTACGGAGGTTGGTGCACACAAGTACTGGTTAACCATTGGAGCCTGCCCAGGAAAGGTGTTGTTAGGTAAGCTACCCGCCGGCGATATAGCCCAAAATGGTGTTGATGCAGGCGAAAAACCCGAAATATAACATAACATATAATAATATTAGTAAATTTAGACTTGACATAATGTTTTCATGCTGGTAAGGTGAGATAGATATCTCACCACTTGATATGGTGCCAGTGGGTCACTTTAGGTTAGGTCCCTGGCCTGAACTTTCAATTCTCACAGCTTCAACATTTTTCCCCAGGCCGTGAGAATTGAAAGTTCGATCCGAAAATGCATAATACCGAGCTAATATTAGCAAATTTAGACTTGACATAATGTTTTCATGCTGGTCAATGGGGGACATATATCTCACCACTTCATATAATGCCTGTGCATTACATTAGATAGGTCCCTGACCGGAACTTTCAATTCTCACAGCTTCAATAATGTACCCCAAGCCGTGAGAATTGAAAGTCACCTCAGAAAATGCATAATACTGAGCTAATATTGTTAATTTATACTTTACATAATGTTTTCATAATTGTCAGGTAAGATAGATATCTCACCACTTCATATGATGCCTGTGGGTCACTTTAGATAAGTCCCTGGCATGAAATTTCAATTCTCACAGCTTCAACATGTTTCCCCATGCCGTGAGAATTGAAAGTTCAATCCGAAAATGCATAATACCGAGCTAATATTAGCAAATTTAGACTTGACATAATGTTTTCATGCTGTTAAAATGGAGACAGATATCTCACCTCTTCATATGATGCATGTGGGTCACTTTAGATAGGTCCCTGGCCTGAACTGTCAATTCTAACAGCTTCCAAATTATCCCCCAGGCCTTAAGAATTGAAAGTTCAATCCGAAAATGCATAATACCGAGCTAATATTAGTAAATTTAGACTTCACATAATGTTTTCATGCTGGTCAGGTGAGATAGATATCTCACCACTTCATATGATGCCTGTGGGTCACTTTAGAAAGGTTCCTGGCCGGAAATTTCAATTCTCACAACTTCAACATTTTCCCCCTTGCCGTGAGAATTGAAAGTCCAATCAGAAAATGCATAATACCGAGCTAATATTAGCAAATTTAGACTTGACATACTGTTTTCATGCTGGTCAATGGAGACAGATATCTCACCACTTCATATGATGCCTGTGGGTCACTTTAGAAAGGTCCCTGATTGGAACTTTCAATTCTCACAGCTTCAGAATTGTCCCCCAAGCCGTGAGAATTGAAAGTCACCTCAGAAAATGCATAATACCGAGCTACTATTAGTAAATTTAGACTTGACATAACGTTTTCATGGTGGTCAGGTGAGATAGATATCTCACCACCTATCTATTTCACCACTTTATTTGATGCCTGTGGGTCACTTTATATACGACCCTCTCCGGAACTTTCAATTCTCGCATGTTCAACAATTGTTTCCCAAGCACTGAGAATTGAAAGTCTCATCCGAAAATGCATAATTAATACAAAACTAATATTAGTCAATTTAGACGTGACATATATGATTTCATGCTGGTCTGTTGATATACAGTATAACCTGTCTTAAGCAGCCAGCCAAGGGAGTCTTAATTGGCTGCTTAATAGAGGTAAAATATATAATAAAACAACCGATTGGTAATCTGGAAACTTGCTGCTTAATACAGGTTTGGTTGCTTAATGGAGGTGACCACTAACACAGGTTTGACTGTAGATATCTCACCACTTCATATGTTGCCTGTGGGTCACTTTGATAGGTCTCTCATTGGAACTTTTAATTATCACTGGATTAACAGTTTCAGAAAATATGTATCGGAAAATATATATATATAATATATTATATATATATTATATATATATATATATATATATATATATATATATTGGAATGTGCGTCGCATTTACATTACATATGGGTGTCCTCCATGTGGTGTCATCCATGTTGCTTAGACTGGAAATGTCGCTTTTACAAATAGGTAATGTAAATGCGACGGCCCACTGTACGTATGAATGTAATACAACATTGATATTAATATGTATTGCCTACAGCACACAATTTTCAACAGGACAGCGATCTTATGCAAGTGTCCAATGCATTCATAGAATAACACAGGATAAACTGGGTACCATGACCAACTGGTAAGTTAGATACTCAATCAAAAGGATCATGGTTAGATATTGTAGGCTTGATCCACCTCTGACCCTAATAATATTAATAGTCTTTCGGACTGGAGCCTGCCCAGGAAAGGTGTTGTTAGGTAAACTGCCCGCCGGCGATATAGCCCAAAATGGTGCTGATGCAGGCGTAAAACCCGAAATATAACATAACATAAACTATTGATCTCGTGACATTGTGGAAGTCGTGATTGTGCAGTTGTAGCGCATTCGCTTCAGGTACGAAATGCCCTGAGTTCGCGCCCAGCTGTAGCTGTTATGATTGTGTCCCTAAGCAAGGGACTTCAATTGCCTCTTCTCTCCCTTATCGAGATGGATTCTACCACGAATGTAGCGTTGAGGACGATTAATATAATGTAGTAAACACTTGTTCTAGTTAAGATCAATTTGTATAAACTAAACTGACATGATTGGTGGAAAAGCTACATACAAAAATCTATCTTGATTTATCTAACTTTAAATTATTTATGACAGTCAAAAGGGTCAGTTTCGCTTCTCAGCATGTTCGCTTCTCATTGATTAGCATGCTAGTTTATCATCCGGCTGGTATGGAGGAAGACTCCAGACTTTCATACAAATATTACGACAACACACTATTTCTACTTAGTAGTTGAGGCCTAACTAATACAGTTTCGGTAATGACAACGGCAGTCATATTGTAGGATACAATCTAGATTATTAATCCATAATCGATAGTTGCATTTAAATTAGCTGGCTAATTTTACAATCAACTTAAAACTGCAGTATTGGGATACACAAGCTTACTTGAGGATGTGTGAAATATCGATACCTGATTGGATTATCCATTATAGTTTGATTGACAGGTGTATTGATTGATACCGATAAGCTGTTCCATCAATTGACCGCGTATTCTGTTAAGCCATGGTTATACACAAACACGAGCGTTTTTAAACCTCATACACTGGCAATTGGAGTCTCATTAGTAGCCTTTATCTACTATCATTTATCTCTATAGATAATTGAGAAATACAATCTTTAATCTAAAGTGGAGGAAAGATATTGTTATTGACTTTCAATTCTCACAACTTACGTTTCTTATACCCGTAGCGTGAGCCCGGTAAGTCGCAACTAGCGCAGTGGATACGCGTTCGCTTCAGGTGAAAACGTCCGGAGTTCGAGCCCAGCTGGAGCCGGTACGATTGTGCCCTTAGTCAAGGCATTTAAATTCCACGTTGCCTCTTCTCTCTCCCTCGTGGCGATGGATTCCATCAGGAATGAGGTCTCGAGAATGATTAATATAAGTTGAAATAACTTGTTTCGCAATCGAGCTAAAATAAATTTGTATACACTAAACTAGTGAACTTACAATCCTCACGGACTTACGGGGCTCACGCTACACCGGCATATTAGTTTCGTATCGAAACCGCATTCATGTGCGGGTGTGAATGAATATCTGTTTGATTTTCTGTCCGGCAATCGCATGGAATACAAATAACGCATCGGACAAGAGATTTGTTGCCGCATCCTCAAGCATGTGCGCCATAGCATTAGAATGGAAATAATATTTGACTTGCCGTTGTATATCGGCGAAACAAACACGGCTTGGAGTTCTGATGCGTAGGAATTAACCAAGCAGGCCTACGTGACACAAGGTAGTTGCACAAGGTTAGTGATATTGGTAAGTCTTAATTTAGGATTGGTACGATAATTTAACTAACGTTGGTATAGGGTGGAGCTGATAGTATATGTTACCGCTTAGCCTATCCACATGATCACGATTCACAACTCAAGATGATAATGATTTCAAAGTATAGTTAAAATCCTGGTAACAATATGGTAACAATATCACATTCTAGAGCAGATATCTTCATTTAGTTCTTCATCTTCTTCTATCTTTTCCATTACTGCAGAAAAATCACACAATGGTATGTTTGCTTTTTACGTTTATTTATCTTCGCTACCGGTTGTAATTCATAAAACGCAAAAATAGAAAATGTCCATTTTACAACAAATTATCTAAATGAGTACTGACTGACTGCTTTAAGTCTCTTGACTTACTGATCATGTACCGTTCCTCGGTTTCTTAGTGTGTCGCCTGTTTAAACTATGTAGTACTGATTTAATCCAATGCCTATTAGGAAATAATATTTGCCTTGCTGTTGTTTATCGGCGAATAAACAAAGGTTTGGAGTTCTGGTGACCCAATATAATGCTATAAACCTTGTCTGTTATTTGGCTGATGGCTTTACATAATATCTTCCTGTAATATACGTTCTGTATTCCAGTGGCACTATGCAGCAATTAACACTATATTTTCTTTTTGATTGGTTATTAACACTACAAATCCTACCCAATCGCTGTAGTAAATTCCAATGTAAAGTGTTAAAGGTTGTACATATTTACGTCCATAAATATTTGTTTTACAGTGGGAGCAAACTCAATACCGTTGTTTGATTTATTGCAGATTTAACAACGGTATCTGTGTTCATTGTGTATATGAATACAATATCGAGTCGTGTTAGAATGCATTTTAAATTTTCTAAAATTGTGAAGAATTGAGTAAGTTTTCAAAATCAATGAAGTCAATCGTAGATCTTCCAAGAAAAAGAAACAAATGTCTACGTATCTTTTTCGTATGGGTTGTTTCTTCATTTTTTTTTCGAACAAGGGTTTTTTCAAAAGTGTATCTCTCCAAAATGAAACAGCGCATATGTCCAACTGATGTGTTATATATGAATATAAACTGACAATGTCAAATCATATTAGTTATGTATGGTCTAGCACTGTTGCGGGTATAAATTTAAGAAATGCTATGGCATCTACTTTAGTATAATATCAGAGAATGGTCAAATCAAAGGTCCACCAAATATTGAAGATGTTTTTTCAAACTGGCATATACCCTTGACACCCTTTCGGCTTTTGTAAATGATACACAAACGAATGCTTTATGTGATTCAGGAGCTTGAAAAAGCGTATCCCATCCAACAACCTAAACTAAATCCCTGTCAAATCACTGCCATTAAGAGTGTATGTTGTAATCAACATTCAATCAGTGGGGTTGTCTCCCTTACAATTAAGATAGGAGCTGTTAACCTAGATTTCCCATTTTATGTCATTGATGATTTACAACACTCCCTGATCTTAGGATGTGATTTATTGATAGACATAATATCAAACTTGATATACGAGGCAAAACCATGACAATAGAAGACTGCCCAGTTGTATTTAATCTGAGGACTGATATGGGATATGCAAGGACTGTCCAGCCAGTGGTTATTACTGCGATCTCTGAGGTTAATATAGAATACATGTATAAAATATTATAAACAAGCTAAAAAAATGCGTGAAATTACTGATATTCATGTTAAGTCAATGATTGACAGGGACATTATTGAAGAAACTAATTCTCCTTGGCATAGTCCTGTAGTTCTCGTAAAGAAACCGAATTATGATGGTAGTAGTGCTGATGAGTATCGTTTTGCATTTGTTTATAGGAAGCTCAATAAAGTCAGTACGGTTCAGTGCTATCCATTACCCATACTTTCGGATAACATAGATACGATAGGAGCTGCTGATGCATGCTATTTTTCATCCTTAGATTTAGGCAACTCTTTCTGGCAGGTTCCACTTAGCGACGAAAGTAGGAAAAAGCTTCTTTTATTACTTATGACGAACTATTTAGTTTTAAAACTATGCCATTTGGCTTATCAGGACCTCCCGCAACCTTCCAATCTTTAATGATGAAAACACTCAAGGGAACTTCTAGGAAGTATGTACTCTGCTATGTTGATGACGTGGTAATTTTCTCAAAAACATTTGACGAACATCTGGGTCATCTTATTGAGGTGTTTCGGTGTTTAAGAGAAGCAGGTCTTAAGATTTCTCCTAATAAGTGTCATTTTGTTAAAGAAAAACTGCATTATTTGGGTCATGTGATTATCAAGGCAGGAATCGAGGCCGATAAAAAGAAAGTAGAAACGGTTTTGAAGTTGAAAGCACCGACAGATCAAAAAGGGGTCACTTGGTTTACTTGGGCTTACAAAACACAACATTTTTTTCTGGTTACAGTAAAAATATTTCACCATTATTAGAATTGCTTAAAAGTGGTACACCATTTGCTTTGTCGTAAAAATGCAAAGATGCACTAACAAATTGAAATAAGCACTAACATCTGCCACAATTCTTGCATTCCCGAATATGAATACGTCAATTATCCTCACATGTGACGCCTCAAGGTCAGGAGTGGGGTACATCTTAGGTCAAAAAGATGAGTCTGGAAAAGAAAGTGTTATCGAATAAGTGGGTAGAGTTCTACATGCTGCTGAGTAAAACTACACGGTTACCGAGCTTGGATGTCTAGCCATTATCAGCGGTATTAAGCATTTTAAAACCTACTTATCTACAGGTCATGAGTTCATGATAGTTACTGATCACCAAACTCTCAAATGTCTCAACTCTCCAGTAAACTCTCCAAACAATAGGTTAGCAAGATGGGCATTGTTCTTGCAGGAATTTAATAAGAAAGTTGTTTATAGAAAGGGTAGTCAAAATAATGCAAATGCTCTCTCAATGTTGCTTTCGGAGACCCAGGAGAACAATTATCCTGACACGTCTGTTGATAGCATTGGTCTTAATACTGACAATAACCTCAAGGATCATATCGATCAAGAGAACTTGAAACCACATAATATAGAACAAAATGGAATCAGTAGCAATAACCCGGAACCCTTAACACCATGTCATTATGAACAGGAATAGGCAAAGCTAATCCTCGATTGTAGCGAAAACCCGTCTCTAAACTCATTAACAGACGAACAAAAAGAGCCTGCCAATAATTCATCGGATGGGGCTTATTTTCTGATAAAGTTAAGAAAAGAATGTCCAGATTTCGAGGATATTTATAGATACTTGGATGAAAATATCCTACCTAAAGACAAAAATAAGTCGGATAGAGTACTCACTGAAAGCAATTTCTATGAAATGTTCGATCGTGTCATAGTTCATTTCTTGTATCCTCGAAACAAAAGAAAAGCTGAAAAAGAGGTAGATAAAGACAGGAAGTTAAGAAATAAAGTCATCAGATAAAATCACGAACAAAATGGTCATTTTGGCGAGAACAAGAAAATTGGAGCAACTAAGGCTAAGTACGTTTGGCATAGGTTAGCCAAAGATGTATGTAGCTATGTAAGATAATGTGAGAGGTGTCAACGAGCACAGCGAGTTCCTCATTCACATCAAACTCCACTCAATCCCCTTCCAGTTGCCAATGTTTTCCAACGCTGCATGTTGATATCATTGAACCTCTTCATACAACTTCTGATGGGAATAGTCACATCTTAGTTTGCGTAGATTCCTTATAACGTTGGGTGGAAACATTTCCTCTCAGGTCACAATCAGCCAAAGAAATAGCTAGACTATTGCATGTTGAAATATTGTGTCGCTATGGGGCACCAGTTTCTATTGTTAGTGATAGGGGTCAACATTTTCTCTCGAACTTAGTTAATGCTGACTGTGAGATCTATAAGGTATATCGGCATAAAACTGCCAGCTATAACCCACAAGCTAACGCGTGCGTTGAAAGACAGAATGCTACCGTTATTCAGATCCTGAGAATGTATATTGACAAAGATCAAAAGAACTGGGATACATTACTCCCGACTGCATCCAAACACAGAAACTTCAGGTCATAGTGCCTTTTAAATGTTATTTGGCAATCAGATGAAACTTCCTTTTGATGCTGAGTTGATTCCAAGAGCAAACCTCGGTTTAGAAGCAAACACACATGTTAACAATTTAATGGATAGGCTTAAGGTTATTCACGGGGTTGCAAAACAGAACACAGCTATTTCACAGAGTAAGAGTAAAGCTAGACATGATGCTAAAGCTAAGCCACCAGATTTCTTAGTAGGCGAACACGTACTCATGAGAGTTTATAAACATACTCAAGGTCTTACACCAACACTGGGAGTTAAATGGAAAGATCCATACTATATTAAGGGTAAAGGACTGAGCAATGACACATACAAATTGGGAAACTGTGAGATAAATGGAAAGGTCCATACTATATTAAGGGTAAAGTACTGAGTAATGACACATACAAATTGGGAAACATTGCGAATGACAAGGAGCACAAGCCTCTTTTTAATGCCAAACATCTCAACAGATATGTAGACCGTGATATTCTTAGATATGATCTAATTCATGACGAGTCGAAGGCAGATCACGTTCATAAAACAGAACAAGGTAAGTCAAACGAGGACAGTGAACCAATTGACGTACAAATAGATGCTGAAACACCGACACTTGATACTCATCAAAATGGTAATGTTACAACTACAGACACAATCCAGGCAAATGGGTTGTTGCTGACAAGATTCTGAAACACAGAAGTGGTAAGAAGCAATTCTATATACAATGGCAAAACAAAGGTGATTCATCCTCATGGGTTGACAAGGAGGATGTAACTGATGAACTTAAAAGACAGTTCTACATCAAACACACCAGGACAGGTACAAGACGTAAGCGTCCTTACAATTATTTCAAAGAAAATACCAATAAACAGTAGATGTGTTTGGTAACAGGGAGTATATACTTATTCTTATGCTGTTCAGTACTCACATATACTTATTCACGACAGGTCTTCTAGGTAGTTACCAAATTGTATTGGACATTCGTAATATCGTAGCGTAAGGATTTTATATAAGTGGATAATTAAGACATAGACGATATCCCATTATTTGCTTCAATTGATTGAGGTATGTAGTCGATAACCATTACAAACATTTAATAACATTTAAAAGTTCTTAGTAATATGGTGGGATATTCTCTGATATGATAAGAGTCATCTCTTGGATTATTTGTCTCAGTAAGTGATGTGCCAATATTGATCACACTGATACATCGCCAGACCCTTATTATATCTGACAGTAGATTTCAAATGGTATTACGGTTCCATCAATAAATGATTCAATGTTGTATTCCCCACCCTTATCTTAATTAAAACAATTTATTAGCAATAACTCATGCATGTTAGTCATGAGATACTTGGTTATGGTATGGTTATAATTGGGTATCTTACCGTTAGATGGCCACTAACAGTTCACCCATAAGCTGACTATGTTCCTTGTCTATTTCTAGTGGATTGGGGTTTGCTATTGATGATTCTGATGTCCACGGTCCTATCAAAGGAAACTAGAAATGCTTTTTGAGGAATTATTAGATGATATATATGATCTGGTTGGTGGAAAATTGTCTCCGCATTTAGTCCCAGTCCAAGTAATGGACAACACAATGTCGGACATCCAAACCATTGTGTTTCACAAATATCCTAGTTTCCAGCTAAGTTTTCATTCGACAAAATATGTATGTAAAACTGCAAAGATTAATTACTCGAGAAAAAGATAAATTGTACATATCTGTAAAATTCCCAATTGCTCCTTTCTCGAAACCACTGACTGAATTCGACGTGCTATCATTTCCGGTTCCAACAAACACTACCTCAGATCATGCCACATACTATATTTACCGGAATTATTAGTAGTTACTAGTGATATGGCATATTATACCACAATAACAAAACAAGAATTAGTAACATGTTCTGACTCAAATATTAGATTATGTAATTTCAATAAGATTATGTGGCCTGTGACAGTGGACTCGTGCATCTTAGCTTTATTTTAAAATGACAAAATGGTAGAAGGTTGAAGGTAGAAATATTGTTCCTTAAATGTACCATGTGAATATGAAGTCGTCACTCCTTATATGTCTCTACCACTTAGATTGTCAGCTTGTCACGAAAACTCTACAAGCAAGTTACTCCCTGTAAACTTAGCTTTGCTGCAACAATTGTTCAATGATACACAGTTAGTATCAATTGAGAGCAATACATTGTTTGACAATCCTTTGGCACAGTACCACATGACATATCCATTATTATTAAAGGTATGTGGTCACCAACACTTACATTTAAGTGGGATAAATTTGACATTGTTCATATCTTTACTGAACAAAAATTGCTTGTCAGTACTAACACGCAGGTCAGTTTGATAACAGGGCGAAAACCTAGAAACATTATCTGTACATCATATTATGTATATTTTTATGTACAACACAATGAGCTTCTTATACCTCTCGGTAACTAATGCCATGCCTAGCAAGACGTGCAAACAGCACCTACCAGGCTATATATAATCTAGTCGGAGATTACCATACATTATCGTCACACATTATTGTTCTGTATATAGCATGTTTGTGTATGTATTCTTTTTCATTATGTATTGTATATTTTTGTTTTCAGCAATACAACCATTGCGCATATCTTGAACATACTTCCATCGTAGCGTATGTATAATTACGGCTAACTTTATAGGAATAAAGTATTTTAAAGATGGAGGTAATGTTGTGCGCCGATACATAGTTCAGTGCACACTAGATTGACATACTTAGCCTAGTGAATTCTGATTGGTCTCAGAATGATCATGATGTAACAATAGGAATAGAATGATGTTATGATAATTTTACCGTATTGTTCTTATTGGATATAAAATAATTCCCGCTCTCTGTAATGGGAAACTACCAGTCCACTGGACTACAGATCCGTCTGCACTGAAGCGTGATAAAGTCATATATACCAGATTTAATCTTTATTTATGTCTCATCCATGTACATTACATAAAATATATACATAAAAGCTTACACATTAACAACAGTACATGGCCATTCTTCAAAGAATTATAAGAGACTATATATCACAGTACGACTATCACATAATTACAGTACAGTTCACCAAGGTATTTACAACATAAAACCAAGAAACAGTTGCTAATTCTCTTGTTGAATATGAATTAAAATACATAAGTTTCAAACACTGAAATGGAAAAGAGGGCACTAATGTGCATATTAAGAAATATTTTAAAAGATCAATTATCAGCCTCGATCAGATCGAGAATGAACTAATTAGCAGCTGTTTCTTGTGATAAATAAAAGGTATCAACACATATATATAAAAAATAAAAATAAATCATATATTATTTACAAAGGTAAAAGTAGCGTCGTTGAAGTATATTAAAACAGGTCTTGGCACAAATTCTAATTAGATATGGATCAGTAAACAGAAAAATAAGTTGATCAGTTTTGCTTAAATTAAGGAAGTTGCGTTCATACAACACTGCCTCTTCAAAAAGAACAGTTCTAAGGTCAGTGTATATGGTACATTCTAATAGTACATGGCGTTCATCTTCCAAAACACTACAAAACGGACACTTGCGATCTTCTAAATGTAGATTTTCATACCTTCCAGTTTCTATGCGAATTGGGGCAACTCCACACCTACATTTACTATATGCAGACCTATGTCTTGTAGGTAAAATTAGGTTACAATATTCCTCACGAAGTCTTTTAATTAGATGGAGTCTATGATTTATTGTATTCGCTTGTGTGAAAAATAGAAATGTATCAGTGAAATACACTGTATTATTCTACTGGTTGAAAGCAGTGTAATAACAAATTGTATGTATCACTGCTTTGCACGTGTGATTCCTTTTGAAATGTTGTCAACGTGAAATAGTTCAGAGACAACCCGTAAGAGAGGTCATTTATGAAGTCCTCTAAACACGACATTCGGGATTAATAGACCAATTGAGTAGTCTATTAGATAGATTGCACCGTGTTCTATCGTCAAATCCTTTTTGTCAGCATAAAATAAACAGTACATTTGTTTCTTTAAGTGAATGATGGAACTATTTTTCACATATGAACATAGACAGATATTACTATCAGTCGTAGCTGCCAACCATCACTCGTTTTCAATGTTAATTCTGTGAAAAATAATTCGATTATACATTTATAGCGCCTACATGATGTGTGCTTATATATTTAGTTTAATCATATGTTATTGCTCGATTCGTTTTTGTGAATACACAACATGACACATTAAATAAAGGCAAACGGATCGGGCCACACGTTCTAGCAACATTAGTTACGGCCCTACCTGACAATATAGTAAATAAAAAGAATAGCGACCAGTGATTTCAAGCATACATAAATATAGAAACATAAGGATTTTATTTTTACACAAAACCACAAAAAGTTGTGAGAGAAAGTATGAGAAAGTATGAGAAAGTATGAGAAAGTATGAGAAAGAAAGAGATGTGGGTCGTGATGGAGAGAGAAAGAAAATAGGGCGTATGCTAAATACAATGCAAAGCGCGCGAGTCCTGTTCACTGCAGTTGTCAGCCATCTTGGGGCAGACATCCGTACATGTTTAGTCATAGTGAACAGCCCTCAGATAAAGTGTAATACGTTCTGCTTGTCTATGTGAATCTGCTTATTTATGTGCATGGCTATGTGTATAAACGGGTTCGCCTGGGCCTGGATGTTGGCCAAATAATATTCACTACATTGATGTTTATTTGTAATACACCTTAACTATGGTAGCATACTTTTTAAATTGGTTATAACAATCATATTAGTTTAAATTTTACTTTTGTATTTATTTTACAACGATTGCGAAGCAAGTTTTAACAACTTATATTAATCACTCTCTTTGGTGCGGATGAAAGCGTAAATATGTTCATTCGTGTGGAAGGAAACCGGAGTACCCGGAGAAAACCCACCTGTCCGATCTGGCGACCACCGTATCTCACATACTTCCCCGTCCGAAGATGTTATACAAGAAATCAACGTTTAAATTTCATGGGATCGTTTCACCATTCCATTTCGTCCATTTTGATTTTTTTGGTTATTACGAAAAGCCAAAATAGAAATCATTTGACAAAATTGTTTTGAAGACTTATCTCCGGTACCATTACGGTGAACCAAATAAGATTTCGTTCAATATCCAATTATTCATGCGCATGAAATGTACTAACAAATAAATCATTCGGATTTATTTTGTGAAGATTGCGCAGAAAAAGGAGAGATAATCTCACCTGTCGACTTCAATCAGCTAAATGATATGCATGCACAACGGTAAGATTTTTAAGCTTTATTTTAAGCTTTCTTAATATCTATATTTATGATTATTCTTAACACCAAGGCACACATTTATAACGGTTCATGTCTGGAAAGCTTCAAAATATTAGTCAGAAATCCAGCCATCGGATCAGGGCGGAATGTTTTATGCGAAAATGAGCCTTAACGATAAGACCTCGAAATAACAGGAAAAAAATGTATGTAGAGGTCTTATATATAGGACTAATTAAAGCATCGAATCGGAACATGACAATGTGTCCGGACAATCATTTTCGGATATTGACTAAAGCTATGTTGATAAGTCGCCAATTTCTTTCATTATGATGATATGCTGTTGCCAATTTTGATAACGGTATTTCTTCATGAAAAACTGACAATCATGGGTCCGAGGCATAATCAAAATTTACTGTGAGCTAAAACTGTAACAGTGTATGTACATTGAAAGTTTATCAAATGTCTGGGTTATATAATTGAAACAATTTTTAAAAAAAGTAATATTGTTTCATAAAAATATGTAAATTTAGTGTGTCCGAGATGTATTAAAACAGCTTATTTCACAAATGTACTGAACAATTGCAAATCAATTATTTTTTTATTTGATTAAGAATATATATAAAGCTTTGCAATAACTCATTGAAGCAACATAATTATGCTCATCAGAATGTAATTTATTTGATATTTTGAAATGTTTACACCATATTTAATGAATGAATGGCGAGTAAATAGTGGTATGAACTATATAGTGTGTGGAGGCTGAAGGCATCCACGGTAACATTAAACACAACCAATGTAGTGCATATCCCAATGAAAACTATTAACTCGCGATTCATTACTTATACATGTATTTACATTAATTATTCTTTTCATTGACAACAAAGTAAAAGGTATTTAGTTCAAATTTGCGACTGATCATCATCCTTGGAACAGCGTAAACTGTAAGGCACGCAATTTCTCACGACGAACGCTGCCTAACACTGTGAATGCGCAAGCCCTTAAAATCAAATGCACATGTCAGCTACATATTATTAGTTGGAAATACAAATACGAAATTGTAGACAATATATAGTTACGTTCATCGAAGAAAAGAAAATAGCGATATAAATATTTATTATTGTGCACAAACTCCACGAAATGTGTCCATGTATTACAAAAAGTCAGTGACATATCAGTTTATGTTTTTATTTTCATCCAAATATTCTAGAGGACATACAAAACGCACACTTCATATAAGTATGTTTTTACATGAAAAACAATAACTATATAAATACATAGTTTTAAAGATTTTGGAATAGTTTTAATTGTTCAGTTTGTGTTTTGTAATAAAGATGTGATATATCTTTGATGGAATCCTTCGTATTTCGTGTTCATGTAATAATAATCATATAATGTAGGTGTGCTATGTCCTCTATATAGTTGTAAAAGGCTAAAAATAAACACACTCTGAAGAAATGCTTAGTTTTCAAACATTTTTGATGAATCTGTAGGACATCCCTTTAACACTACCCACATGTTCGGAGAATCACACTTTAGAAATTCAGGTTAAAGCGCCGACAAGATGACATTGCGCTATTATAGCTGATTTAGTATTTGGTTAATTCATCGTACTTCGAACGTGCTCGTAACTATTCATACTTCACTAGATTTATATTCACTCGGGCATCTCTGTAAATGAGATTGACAACACTAAGCGTTCACTTATTATATCACACACGCAAGCATAACATTAAATGAGTCAATGTCAATTTTAGTATTTGGATACAAACACTAATAAAAATTCACTTTTACTCTTTGGCTAAAACATTAATATAATTCTAAGTCACTTTTACCATTTGGCTAAAACATTAATATAATTCTAAGTCACTTTTACTATTTGGCTAAAACACTAAAATAAGTCTATGTTACTATTAGTGTTTGGTAAATTACCATGCATTGACCTGGTGCACTCGGGTAATCCATTGACACCACTACACTTTTCTTGGAGAGGTGACCGTCTCACTCGGGTGTTAATATCTAACATGATTCTAGGCCAATGTAGCTTTTAAACTTTTGTTAGAAACACTAAAACAGTTCTATGTCAGTTTTAGGCACTGGTTGATTTAAAATGTGAACACAATCGAAAGGTATAACTTAGCCCTTGGTTGGGTAAAGTTAATAGAAAACTGGCTTTAAACACACTAAGCGTTCTCACATCTTGGCATTCAAAGACTAAGCTTTAGTTGGAGGGGTGAGCGTGTCACAAGGGGGCCGGGTGTGAAAGCGACACACCTAATATTATGATTCTTGGTCATTTTTAAGTACTATTGAATTTTACCAAATTATTTGTCAACCAAATATTTCCTATTGAAATATCAATTGGATCCTGATCGTTCGCGTTGCTTTCACTTTGATAATTGCTTGTGACTTCATAATGATCATAATAAAATGAACAGTCTTTCAGATGGGACTTTAAACCGAGTTCTCGTGTCGGTGCTTGACACCGTGCACGTATATGAACCAGATGAGACTCTGAAATTGGTATCTGTCTGTAGCATTGCACTGTCCTCCAAAAATGACTAATTTCTTCAGGAGGCATGGCTCATATTGGCAACCGGTAGCGACGATAAATACACGTAAAACATAAAGGCTGAATAGCTGAACATTATGAATGACCCTCACGCTATTTTCTCACAGTTCAGAAAAAACTTGATATATAAAGGAATGTTTTAACACAATAGGCACGAACAACTTTAGTGGAAAGACGTGAATGACAAAAACACGCGACAAGTTGATATTTCAATAATAGGTGAATAATAATTTAATACAATTTGGAACCGGGTTTAATACCAGTAATACGATTCGGGTAAGATTTCTTGTCTCACTGTTGTCGCATTGTGCACGGGATGCTTGTTGCTATCTATAAAACTCGGCTATATGCTGTCGCATTGTGCACGGGATGTGTGTTGTTATCTATAAAACTCGGGTATATGTCTTGCTATATGCTGTCGCATTGTGCACGTGATATGTGTTGCTATATATAAAACTCGGATATATGTATTGCTATATGAGTATCACATTGTGCACGGGATGTGTGTTGCTCTTTATAAAACTCGGGTATATGTCTTGATATATGCTGTCGCATTGTGCACGGGATGTATGTTGATATATATAAAACTCGGGTATATGTCTTGATATATGCTTGAGCACAGGATGTGTGTTGCTCTCTATAAAACTCGGGTATATGTCTTGCTATATGTTTTTCGCATTGTGCACGGGATGTGTGTTGCTATCTATAAAACTGGAGAATATGTCTTGCTATATGTTTGTCGCATTGTGCACGGGATGTGTGTTGCTATCTATAATAATTGGGTATATGCATTGCTATATGCTTGTCACATTGTGCACGGGATGTGTGTTGCTGTCTATAAAACTGGAGAATATGTCTTGCTATATGTTTGTCGCATTGTGCACGGGATGTGTGTTGCTATCTATAATAATTGGGTATATGCATTACTATATGCTTGTCACATTGTGCACGGGATGTGTGTTGCTGTCTATAAAACTCGAGAATATGTCTTGCTATATGTTTGTCGCATTGTGCACGGGATGTGTGTTGCTATCTATAATAATTGGGTATTATTTCTGTTTGCATGCTTGTCACATTGTACACGTGATGGTTGTTGCTAATTATTGTATTACTGTCACATTCAGCACGGGGTAGTTGTTGCTATTTAAAAGAATCGTGTATAATTTCTTGTTGCATATCTATTACATTCTACAAGGATGCATGCTGCTTTCTTTACTTCGATGAGACATGTTGACATAATTATGTATGTGCCTTCTTAACGTACACGTTCCTATGCGATATAGACATTTATAAGTGAAATCAAATATGTCATTTCGCCGATTGAAATCCTTTTATGATTTCCAAGGATATATAGAAACATATCAGTAAAGTAAATTGTATTATTCCGCTGCTGTAAGTTCTCACGTTCATTTAAAGGACGGTTGCATCTTTTTCTATCATAAAATTACGTTTCAGCCTAAAATAAAACGAGTATTTGTTTGTTTAAATTAATACTGTTTCACTCATGAGAATAGAAAGCTTGTATTATCACTTGGCTTAACGCCAATCGTGATATTAATGCGTTCAATGTTCACGCTAACCTTTCGTTCGCCCAATGTAGTTCATACCACGATAGAGTATATTAACCCGCGGTTCATTACTTATATTTACATTAATTATTCTTTTCAATGGCACAGAGAAACATAGAGCACATGTTTCATTGTTTGTGAGGAACGCTGCCCAACACTGCGAATACGCATGCCGTAACTTCGATAGCTGCATATTATTTGCGGGTAAATTCTTACGAAAATGGTTACAAACAGATAGAATAGTACGTTCATCGAAGGAAATGGTTACAAACAGATAGAATTGTACGTTCATCGAAGGAAATGGTTACAAACAGATAGAATAGTACGTTCATCGAAGGAAATGGTTACAAACAGATAGAATAGTACGTTCATCGAAGGAAATGGTTAAAAACAGATAGAATAGTACGTTCATCGAAGGAAATGGTTACAAACAGATAGAATAGTACGTTCATCGAAGGAAATGGTTACAAACAGATAGAATAGTACGTTCATCGAAGGAAATGGTTACAAACAGATATAATAGTACGTTCATCGAAGGAAATGGTTACAAACAGATAGAATAGTACGTTCATCGAAGGAAATGGTTACAAACAGATAGAATAGTACGTTCATCGAAGGAAATGGTTACAAACAGATAGAATAGTACGTTCATCGAAGGAAATGGTTACAAACAGATAGAATAGTACGTTCATCGAAGGAAATGGTTACAAACAGATAGAATAGTACGTTCATCGAAGGAAATGGTTACAAACAGATAGAATAGTACGTTCATCGAAGGAAATGGTTACAAACAGATAGAATAGTACGTTCATCGAAGGAAATGGTTACAAACAGATAGAATAGTACGTTCATCGAAGGAAATGGTTACAAACAGATAGAATAGTACGTTCATCGAAGGAAATGGTTACAAACAGATAGAATAGTACGTTCATCGAAGGAAATGGTTACAAACAGATATAATAGTACGTTCATCGAAGGAAATGGTTACAAACAGATAGAATAGTACGTTCATTGAAGGAAATGGTTACAAACAGATAGAATAGTACGTTCATCGAAGGAAATGGTTACAAACAGATAGAATAGTACGTTCATCGAAGGAAATGCAAATGCAAATGTAAATATTATGTGTTATATTTTTATAACATATATAACATAGATGTTAAGACATATATGTAAAATATTGACATCTTTGTATATACACTCCGACAAAAGTTAAGCACCACCTTCAATAATATATTTTCTAGTAATGAACTTATTTCAAATCGGTTTCTATTTTCGTTACCCATACACACATACTTACCTACCTATGAAACAGGTTTTAATATATATTCTTTACGTTTATTAATCCTCGCTATCGGTTGCCCATATGAGCGATGCCTCCAGAAGGTAAGTCATTTTAGAGTTTTGGAGGATAGTGCAATGATACAGACATTCCAGAGTCTCTCGTTCTTTTACGTGAACGGTGTACAACACCGACCCGAGACCTCGGTTTAAAGTCCCATCTGAAAGACTATTAAACAGGTTGTTGGTCGATTATTATTTATGTGTATATGACAGGGTGTGTAAAGTGCCTCGTGCACTTTTCAACATTTGTGTTTGCAAACAAAAGCTTTATTTTATAGAGTCTTAAGTTTAATTTTCTATTGGTTTGGTATGGTGAGGCGAAAATTAACTTTACCAGAAAGGTGGCAAGTTGTTTACTTTCATAACGGTGGTTTTAGCCATAGGAGGATGGCAGACCACTTCAGGGTTAACTAGTCCATCATTGTACGACGATGCATCCTTTTCGTCAAACGGGCTCACCGTCCACGTGCATGTAGACCTCGCACAACGAGGCGTGTATATATGAGTTGATGAATTAAACGTTCTGGCATTGATTACAGTACTAGCATTTATTGTGATACTTGTTAGGGTAGTTACTACACCGTTTTGGGGTAGTTACTACATGGTATTGGAGTAGTTATTACATCGTGTTGTCGTGTTGGGTAGTTATTAATGACGTTGGGCGGGGGGTAGTTATTACACCTCGTTGGGGTAGTAATTATACCTTGTTGAGGGTTATTGTTACATGGTGTTGGGGTAGTTATTACGTTGTGTAGGGGTAGTTATTTCATGGTGTTGGGTTAGTTATTACACGGTGTTTTTGTAGTTATTACACCGTGTTTGGGTAGTTATTCCATGGTGTTGGGGGTATATATTAAACCGTGTTTGGGTAGTTATTATACCGTTTTGGGGTAGTTATTTCATAATGTTGTGGTAGTTATTATGTAGTGTTGGGGTAATTATTACATGCTATTTGGGGGTAGTTATTAAATGGTGCTGATGGTACTTATTCCACAGTGTTGGGGTAGTTATTACACTGTGCTTAGGTAGTTATTACACCGTGTTTGGGTAGTTATTCCATGGTGTTGGGTATATATTGTGTGGTTATTACATAGTTTTAGGGTAGTTATTACATGGTTGTATGTATTTATTACATCATGTTGGGGGTAGTTATTATACCTTGTTGGGGTAGTTATTACATGTTGTTGGGGTAGTTATCACATGGTGTTGGGGGTAGTTATTACACCGTGTTCCTGTAGTTATTACATCGTGTTGAGGTATTTATTACACCGTGTAGGCATATTTATTACATATTGTTGGGGTAGTTATTGCATGGTGTTGAGATAGTTATTATATCGTGTTGGGGTAGCTATTACATGGTGTTGGTGGTAGTTATTACATGGGGTTGGGGGTAGTTAATACATCGTGTTGGTGTAGTTATTACATGGTGTTGGTGGTAGTTATTGCATCGTGTTGGGGTAGTTATTACATCGTGTTGGGGCAGTTATTATAAAGTGTTAGTGTAGTCATTTCACCGTGTTTGGGTATTTATTACATGGTATTAGTACTTATTACATGGTGTTCGGTTGATATTACATTGTTGGGGTAGTTATTACACCGTGTTGGTGAAGTTATTACATGGTGTTGGGATAGTTATTATAGGTTGTTGGAGGTAGTTATTGCACAGTGTTTGGGTATTTATTACACCGTGTCGGGGTAGTTATTACATATTTTTGTGGTAGTTAATACATGGTGTTGGTGGTAGTTATTACATGGTGTTGGGATAGTTATTACATGGTGTTGGTGGTAGTTATTACATGGTGTCTGGGGTTGTTATTACATGGTGTTGCGGTAGTTATTACATGGTGCTGGGGCTGTTATTACACCGTGATGTAGTAGTTATTACATCGTGTTGGAGGAGTTATTACATGGCGTTGGGGTTAGTTATTACATGGTGGTTGGATAGTTATTACACCGAGCTAGGGTAGTTTTATGGTTGTTATTACATCGTGTTGGGGTAGTTATTACACCGTGTTGGTGTGTTGGGGTAGTTATTACATCGTGTCGTGTTGGGGTAGTTACTGCATCTTCTTGGGGTTGTTAGTGTAGTTATTACATGGTGTTGTTTTAGTTATTTCACCGTGTTGGGATAGTTATTACATCATGTTGGGGTATTTATTACGCTGTGTCGGGGTAGTTACTACATGGTGTTGGGGTAGTTATTACATAGTATTGGGGGGCATTTATTACACCGTGTTGGGGTAGTTATTAAACAGTTTTAGTGTAGTTATTACACCGTGTTGGAGTAGTTATTACATGGTGTTGTTGTAGTTATTACACCGTGTTGGGGTAGTTATAGCATCGTGTAGGAGTATTTATTACTCTGTGTCGGGGTAGTTACTACATGGTGTTGGAGTAGTTATTACATGGTATTGGGGGGCATTGATTATACCGTGTTGGTGTAGTTATTACATGGTGTTGGGGGTAGTTATTACACCGTGTTTTGGTAGTTATTTCATAGTGTTGGGGTAGTTATTACATGGTGCTGTCGTAGTTATTACACCGTGTTGGTGTAGTTATTACAACATGTAGGCGAAGTTATTACACCGTGTTGGGGTAGTTATTAAATGGTGTTGGTTTTGTTATTACACAGTATCGGGGTAGTTATTACACCATGTTGGTGTATTTATTACACCGTGTTGTGGTAGTTATTACACGGAGTTTGGATAGTTATTACATAGTGTTGGGGTAATCATTACATGGCGTTGGGGTAGTTATTACATGGCGTTGGGGTAGTTATTACATGGCGTTGGGGTAGTTATTACATGGCGTTGGGGTAGTTATTACACCGTGTTGTGGTGGTTATTACACCGTGTTGGGGTATTTATTACATAGTATTTTGGTAGTTATTACATAGTGTTGTCGTAGATATTACACCGTGTTAGGGTATTTATTACACAGTGTTGACGTAGTTATTACACCGTGTTGGGGTCGTTATTAAATGGTATTGGGTTTGTTATTACACCGTGTGGGTGTAGTTATTACACCGTGTGGGTGTAGTTATTACACCGTGTCCGGGTAGTTATTACATGTTGTTGTGGTAGTTATTACACCATGTTTGTGTATTTATTACACTGTGTTGTTGTTGTTATTACATGATGTTGGGGGTAGTTATTACATGATGTTGGGGTTACTTATTACACCGCGTTGGGATATTTATTACATCGTATTGGGTTGGGGTAGTTATTACACGATGTTTGGATAGTTATTACACCATGTAGGGGTAGTTATTACATGGAGTTGGGGTAGTTATTATACCATGTTGTGGTAGTTATTACACCGTGTTGGGGTAGTTATTACACAGTGTTGGTGTATTTATTACATCCTGTTGAGGTAGTTATTACACCGTGTTGTGATGGTTATTACACCGTGTTGGGGTATTTATTATATGGTGTTGGGGTAGTTATTTCACCGTGTTGTTGTGGTTAATACATGGTGTTGGGGTGTTATTATCCCGTGTTGTGGTATTTATTACACCGTGTTAGGGTAGTTATTACATCGTGTTGGCGTAGTTATTACACCGTGTTGTGGTGGTTATTACCCCGTGTTAGGGTAGTTATTACACCATGTTAGGGTAGTTATTACACCGTGTTGGGGTAGTTATTACATCATTTTGTGATAGTTATTACACTGTGTTGGGTTAGTTATTACACCGTGCTGGGGTAGTTATTACACCGTGATGGGGTAGTTATTACACCGTGATGGGGTAGTTATTACACCGTGCTGGGGTAGTTATTACACCGTGCTGGGGTAGTTATTACACCGTGCTGGGGTAGTTATTACACCGTGCTGGGGTAGTTATTATACCGTGTTGGGGTAGTTATTACACTGTGTTGGGGTAGTTATTACACCGTGTTGGGGTAGTTATTACACTGTGTTGGGGTAGTTATTACACCGTGTTGGGGTAGTTATTATACCGTGTTGGGGTAGTTATTATACCGTGTTGGGGTAGTTATTACACCGTGTTGGGGTAGTTATTATACTGTGTTGGGGTAGTTATTACACCGTGTTGGGGTAGTTATTACACTGTGTTGTGATAGTTATTATACCGTGTTGGGGTAGTTATTACACCGTGTTGGGGTAGTTATTACACTGTGTTGGGGTAGTTAGTACACTGTGTTTGGGTAGTTATTATACTCTGTTAGGGTAGTTATTATACCGTGTTGGGGTAGTTATTACACCGTATTGGGCTTGTTATTATACCATGTTGTGGTAGTTATTACACTTTGTTAGGTTAGTTATTACACTGTGTTGGGTTAGTTATTATACCGTGTTTGGTTAGTTATTATACCGTGTTAGGGTAGTTATTATACCGTGTTGGGTTAGTTATTATACTGTGTTGGGGTAGTTATTACACTTTGTTAGGTTAGTTATTACACTGTGTTGGGTTAGTTATTATACCGTGTTGGGTTAGTTATTATACCGTGTTGGGGTAGTTATTACACTGTGTTGGGGTAGTTATTATACCGTGTTGGGGTAGTTATTACACTGTGTTGGGGTAGTTATTATACCGTGTTGGGTTAGTTATTATACCGTGTTGGGGTAGTTATTACACCGTGTTTGGTTAGTTATTATACCGTGTTGGGGTAGTTATTACACCGTGTTGGGGTAGTTATTATACTTTGTTAGGTTAGTTATTATACCGTGTTGGGGTAGTTATTATACCGTGTTGGGGTAGTTATTACACTGTGTTGGGGTAGTTATTATACCGTGTTGGGTTAGTTATTATACCGTGTTGGGGTAGTTATTACACTGTGTTAGGTTAGTTATTATACCGTGTTGGGGTAGTTATTACACTTTGTTGGGGTAGTTATTATACCGTGATGGGGTAGTTATTATACCGTGTTGGGGTAGTTATTACACTGTGTTGGGGTAGTTATTATACCGTGTTGGGGTAGTTATTATACCGTGTTGGGGTAGTTATTATACCGTGTTGGGGTAGTTATTATACCGTGTTGGGGTAGTTATTATACCGTGTTGGTGTAGTTATTACATCGTGTTGGGGTAGTTATTACACCGTGTTGGGGTAGTTATTACACCGTTTTGGGGTAGTTATTACACCGTGTTGGGGTAGTTATTACACTTTGCTAGGTTAGTTATTATACTGTGTTGGGGTAGTTATTATACCGTGTTGGGGTAGTTATTACACCGTGTTGGGTTAATTATTATACCGTGTTGGGGTAGTTATTATACCGTGTTGGGGTAGTTATTATACTTTGTTAGGTTAGTTATTACACTGTGTTGGGTTAGTTATTATACTGTGTTGGGGTAGTTATTACACTTTGTTAGGTTAGTTATTACACCGTGTTGGGGTAGTTATTACACTGTGTTGGGGTAGTTATTACACTTTGTTAGGTTAATTATTACACTGTGTTGGGTTAGTTATTATACCGTGTTGGTCTAGTTATTATACCGTGTTGGGGTAGTTATTACACCGTGTTGGGGGTAGTTATTACACTGTGTTGGGGTAGTTATTACACTGTGCTAGGTTAGTTATTACACTGTGTTGGGTTAGTTATTATAACATGTTGGGTTAGTTATTATACCGTGTTGGGGTAGTTATTACACTGTGTTAGGGTAGTTATTATACCGTGTTGGGGTAGTTATTACACTGTGTTGGGGTAGTTATTATACCGTGTTGGGTTAGTTATTATACCGTGTTGGGGTAGTTATTATACTTTGTTAGGTTAGTTATTATACCGTGTTGGGGTAGTTATTATACCGTGTTGGGGTAGTTATTACACTGTGTTGGGGTAGTTATTATACCGTGTTGGGTTAGTTATTATACCGTGTTGGGGTAGTTATTACACTGTGTTAGGTTAGTTATTACACTGTGTTGGGTTAGTTATTATACCGTGTTAGGGTAGTTATTATACCGTATTGTGGTAGTTATTACACTGTGTTGGGGTAGTTATTACACCGTGTTGGGGTAGTTATTATACCGTGTTGGGTTAGTTATTATACCGTGTTGGGTTAGTTATTATACCGTGTTGGGGTAGTTATTACACTTTGTTGGGGTAGTTATTACACCGTGTTGGGGTAGTTATTATACCGTGTTGGGGTAGTTATTATACCATGTTGGGGTAGTTATTACACTGTGTTGGGGTAGTTATTATACCGTGTTGGGGTAGTTATTATACCGTGTTGGGGTAGTTATTATATCGTGTTGGGGTAGTTATTATACCGTGTTGGTGTAGTTATTACATCGTGTTGGGGTAGTTATTACACCGTGTTGGGGTAGTTATTACACCGTGTTGGGGTAGTTATTACACCGAGTTGGGGTAGTTATTACACTTTGTTAGGTTAGTTATTATACTGTGTTGGGGTAGTTATTATACCGTGTTGGGGTAGTTATTACACCGTGTTGGGTTAATTATTATACCGTGTTGGGGTAGTTATTATACCGTGTTGGGGTAGTTATTATACTTTGTTAGGTTAGTTATTACACTGTGTTGGGTTAGTTATTATACTGTGTTGGGGTAGTTATTACAGTTTGTTAGGTTAGTTATTACACCGTGTTGGTGTAGTTATTACACTGTGTTGGGGTAGTTATTACACATTGTTAGGTTAGTTGTTACACTGTGTTGGGTTAGATATTATACCGTGTTGGTCTAGTTATTATACCGTGTTGGGGTAGTTATTACACCGTGTTGGGGTAGTTATTACACTGTGTTGGGGTAGTTATTACACTGTGCTAGGTTTGTTATTACACTGTGTTGGGTTAGTTATTACAATGTGTTGGGGTAGTTATTACACCAAGGCCAACGCTCTATATATCCACACAGTTTCATTAAAATCCATCATCAACATATTGAGCTATGTTCTATGCTGTCCGATTGGCGCTGTTGTTAACGCGCTCGCTTCTCAGCAAAGTAACCCGGTTCGATCCTCGGACCGGGAGGTATGTGAAATTGTTCTGGGTTCACCAGATCGTACAGGTGGGTTTTATCCGTGTACTCCGGTTTCCTCACACTCGAATGCTCACATAAGTATACGCTTTCATCCGCGCCAACGAAATTGATAAATATAAGTTGTTAGAACTTGATTCACAATCGATGTAAAATAAATAAAGTTTAATTATAAACAATAACCGGAGATGAACTACTTTCAAACATTTTTGTTTTTATTGTCACAATATGTGTCTGTGAACCATTTTAACTGTGTTCCAGGACATCAATTGTATATTCATAGACCTATATATATGTCTTAACCCCCGCCACCATTCGGAACGTGGGTCGATGTTTTTGGAAATTGTGGAAGTCGTGATATCCGCTGTGGTAGCCCAGTGTTCACGCCCAGCTGGAGCCGTTATGGTTGTGCACTTAGACAAGGCACTTAAATCCACATTGCCTCTTCTCTCTCCCTCATGGCGATGAATTCCACCAGGAAGGAGGTCTTCATAGTGATTAATATTGTAAGAACTTGTTTCCCAATCAAGCTAAAATAAATCTGCATAAACTAATGTTTTTAGCTGAGTCTGCATCTCAATATAGTGTTGATGAATTGTTTGATGATATTGTGTGGATATATATTGTGTTAATTCAGGAGGATGTGGTCAGCGAAGTGTCTCTCCAAGCTTCATCCTCTCCAAGCTTCATCCTCTCTTTAGAATAAACGTGCACACTTTCTTATTTTTCAGCAGTTATCAGAGACAGGTAGCGCCATTGCGCAACAGGAACCGGAAACAAATAGCTCTGATAAAGTGCATTAACGTTTATGTGATACATACATTTCATTTCCTTAAGGGATGGGGATTGTGATTGTACACTCGTCTATACGCAAGTGAAATCGTATGCATCTTTGATACACCTTGTTATTTCAATAATTAATCAACATGGGACAAAATATTAAGCTCACGAAATCGTCCTTGGATTTATAATTACAATGCACCCCAGTGAAGATGCATGCAATCAGTTAAGGAAACTATCGGTTTAAACACTTTGTCAATAACAATATAAGGCCCCGAAATCTTCCTTCCATCCTTGGATTTATAATTACTCGAGTGAAATATGTGTGCTCCCAGCTGAGAACACCGTCATTTAAACTAAGAGATGATTGCCAACGCTTATGCACTGCTTGTGGCATGCTTGCTTCTTCTGATTGCGCCGGGGCTGACACACGGACACACGATCTTCTCTATGACGGGCATCAGCCAGAACAAACATTCACAAGCATTCACTATAGGTTTGTTCCTTTGTTGTTAAAGTCGCTTGAACAGCTTAGACGATATGGCGACTATCCATCTATTAAGACCCCGTGTGTCCCCACCCCTCCCACTGAGACGTATTTCAGGCACGGACGAAAGACATCGGGAACCACACGTCAGGAACCACATCGGGAACCGCACGTCAGATTGATAACGTCCCATATGAAATAACGCCATCAGTGTGATGTAGTGGACGTCGTGATAGCGCCGTGGTAGCGTGTTTGCTTCAGGTGCGAAACGCCCGTAGTTCACGCCCAGCTGTAGCCGTTACGATTGTGTCATTAGGCAAGGCATTTAAATTCCATAGTGCCTCTTCTCTCTCTCCCTCTTGGCGACGAATTCCATCAGGAATGGGGGTCTCCAGAGTGATTAATATAAGTTGTAGGAAGTTGTTGTGCAATTGAGCAAAATTAATTTGCATAAACTAGCCTGTAATGGCGACGGGCAAATGGATGGAAGCCAACTACCAAACAACTAGCTCAAGTAGTGCGCAAACAAAAACGTACTAGTTAATATATTGATGAGTAAATGACGTCATAATCTTTAGCGACTTTTAAAAAGTAGGACATGTCCGATTAACGCAGTGGTTAGCGCGCTCGCTTCTCAACAATGCAATCTGGGTTCGATCCTCGGACCATGAAGTATGTGAGATAGTACGGTGGTCGCAATCAAATATCGCCTTTGGGTAGTAGGCTGTAGGACAGTAGTGTAGCATAGTATAGCAGTGTAGTATAGTAGTAGAGGAGTGTAGTAGTGTAGTATTGTAGTGTAGTATAGTAGTGTAGTAGTGTAGTGTAATATAGCAGTATAGTAGTATTGAAGAACAGCATAGTAGTGTAGTATAGTAGTGTATGATAGTAGTGTAGGATAGTAATGTATGATAGTAGTGTTGTATAGTTGTGTAGTATAGTAGTGTAGTAATGTAGTGTAGTATAGTAGTGTAGTATAGTAGTGTATGATAGTAAAGTAGTATAGTAATGTAGGATAGTAGTTTAGTAGAGGAGAGTAGGATTGTAGTGTAGTATGGTAGTGTATGACAGTAGTGTATGATAGTAGTGTATGCTAGTAGTGTAGTATAGTAGTGTAGTATAGTAGTGTAGTATAGTAATGTTGTATAGTAGTGTAGTTTAGTAGTGTAGTATTGTAATGTAGTATAGTAGTGTAGTATAGTAGTGTAGTATAGTAATGTAGTATATTAGTGTAGTATAGTAGTGTAGTATAGTAGTTTAGTAGAGGAGTATTGGATTGTAGTGTAGTATAGTAGTATATGAGAAGTAGTGTAGAACAGTAGTGTAGTATAGTAGTGTAGTATAGTAGTGTAGTATAGTAATTTAGTATAGTAGTGTGGTATAGTAGTGTAGTTTAGTAGTGTAGTATAGTAGTGTATGATAGTAGTGTATGATAGAGGTGTAGTATAGTAATGTAGGATAGTAGTTTAGTAGAGGAGTATTGGATTGTAGTGTAGTATAGTAGTATATGAGAAGTAGTGTAGAACAGTAGTGTAGTATAGTAGTGTAATTTAGTAGTGTAGTATAGTAGAGTATGATAGTAGTGTATGATAGTAGTGTAGTATAGTAGTGTAGGATATTATTGTAGTATAGTAGTGTAGTATAGTAGTATAGGATAGTAATGTATTATAGTAGTGTAGTATAGTAGCTAGTATAGTAGTTTAGTATAGTAGTGTAGTATAGTAGTGTAGAATAGTAGTGTAGGATATTAGTGTAGTATAGTAGTGTATGAGATGTAGTGTAGAACAGTAGTGTAGTATAGTAGTGTAGTATAGTAGTGTAGGATAGTAGAGCAGGATAGTAGTTTATGATAGTAGTGTATGATAGTAGTGTAGTATAGTAGTGTATGATAGTAGTGTATGATGGTAGTATAGTATAGTAGTATAGCATAGTAGTGCAGGATAGTAGTGTAGTATAGTAGTGTAGTATAGTAGTGTAGAATAGTAGTGTAGCATAGTAGTTGATGATAGTTGTGTAGTATAGTAGTGTAGGATAGTAGTGTAGCATAGTAGTGTAGAATAATAGTGTAGTATAGTAGTGTATGATAGTTGTGTAGTATAGTCGTGTAGTATAGCAGTGTAGAATAGCAGTGTATGGTAGTAGTGTCGTATAGTAATGTGGGATATCAGTGTAATAGAGGAGTGTAGGATAGTAGTGTAGGATTTTAGTGTAGTATAATAGTGTAGTATAGTTGTGTAGTATAGTAGTGTAGTATAGTAGTGTAGTATAGCAGTGTAGTATAGCAGTGTAGTATAGTAGTTTAGTATAGTAGTGTAGTATAGTAGTGTAGTATAGTAGTGTAGTATAGTAGTGTAGTATAGTAGTGTAGGATAGTAGTGTAGCATATTAGTGTAGAATAATAGTGTAGTATAGTAGTGTAGTATAGTAGTGTAGTATAGTAGTGTAGTATAGTAGTGTAGTATAGTAGTGTAGTACAGTATTGTAGTATAGTAGTGTAGTATAGTAGTGTAGTATAGCAGTGTAGTATAGTAGTGTAGTATAGTAGTGTAGTATAGTAGTGTAGTATAGTAGTGTAGTTTAGTAGTGTAGTATAGTAGTGTAGTATAGCAGTGTAGTATAGTAGTGTAGTATAGTAGTGTAGTAATGTAGTGTAGTATAGTAGTGTAGTATAGTAGTGTATAAATGTAGTGTAGGATAGTAGTGTAGCATAGTAGTGTAGAATAATAATGTAGTATAGTAGTGTAGTATAGAAGTGTAGTATAGTTGTGTAGTATAGTAGTGTAGTATAGTAGTGTAGTATAGTAGTGTAGTATAGTAGTGTAGTATAGTAGTGTAGGATAGTAGTGTAGAATAATAGTGTAGTATAGTAGTGTAGTAGTGTAGCATAGCAGTTTAGTATAGTAGTGTAGTATAGTAGTGTAGGATAGTAGTGTAATATAGTAGTGTAGTAGTGTAGTATAGTAGTGTAGTAGTGTAGTAGTGTAGCATAGTAGTGTAATAGTGTAGCATAGTAGTGTAGTATAGTAGTGTAGAATAATAGTGTAGTATAGTAGTGTAGTAGTGTAGCATAGTAGTATAGTAGTGTAGCATAGTAGTGTAGTATAGTAGTGTAGAATAATAGTGTAGCATAGTAGTGTAGTATAGTAGTGTAGTATAGTAGTGTAGTATAGTAGTGTAGTATAGTAGTGTAGTATAGTAGTGTAGGATAGTAGTGTAGTATAGTAATGTAGTATAGTAGTGTAGTATAGTAATGTATTATATTAGTGTAGTATAGTAGTGTATTATAGTAGTTTAGTACAGGAGTATTGGATTGTAGTGTAGTATAGTAGTATATGAGAAGTAGTGTAGAACAGTAGTGTAGTATAGTAGTGTAGTATAGTAGTGTAGTATAGTAATTTAGTATAGTAATGTGGTATAGTAGTGTAGTTTAGTAGTGTAGTATAGTAGTGTATGATAGTAGTGTATGATAGAGGTGTAGTATAGTAATGTAGGATAGTAGTTTAGTAGAGGAGTATTGGATTGTAGTGTAGTATAGTAGTATATGAGAAGTAGTGTAGAACAGTAGTGTAGTATAGTAGTGTAATTTAGTAGTGTAGTATAGTAGAGTATGATAGTAGTGTATGATAGTAGTGTAGTATAGTAGTGTAGGATATTATTGTAGTATAGTAGTGTAGTATAGTAGTATAGGATAGTAATGTATTATAGTAGTGTAGTATAGTAGCTAGTATAGTAGTTTAGTATAGTAGTGTAGTATAGTAGTGTAGAATAGTAGTGTAGGATATTAGTGTAGTATAGTAGTGTATGAGATGTAGTGTAGAACAGTAGTGTAGTATAGTAGTGTAGTATAGTAGTGTAGGATAGTAGAGTAGGATAGTAGTTTATGATAGTAGTGTATGATAGTAGTGTAGTATAGTAGTGTATGATAGTAGTGTATGATGGTAGTATAGTATAGTAGTATAGCATAGTAGTGCAGGATAGTAGTGTAGTATAGTAGTGTAGTATAGTAGTGTAGAATAGTAGTGTAGCATAGTAGTTGATGATAGTTGTGTAGTATAGTAGTGTAGGATAGTAGTGTAGCATAGTAGTGTAGAATAATAGTGTAGTATAGTAGTGTATGATAGTTGTGTAGTATAGTCGTGTAGTATAGCAGTGTAGAATAGCAGTGTATGGTAGTAGTGTCGTATAGTAATGTGGGATATCAGTGTAATAGAGGAGTGTAGGATAGTAGTGTAGGATTTTAGTGTAGTATAATAGTGTAGTATAGTTGTGTAGTATAGTAGTGTAGTATAGTAGTGTAGTATAGCAGTGTAGTATAGCAGTGTAGTATAGTAGTTTAGTATAGTAGTGTAGTATAGTAGTGTAGTATAGTAGTGTAGTATAGTAGTGTAGTATAGTAGTGTAGGATAGTAGTGTAGCATATTAGTGTAGAATAATAGTGTAGTATAGTAGTGTAGTATAGTAGTGTAGTATAGTAGTGTAGTATAGTAGTGTAGTATAGTAGTGTAGTACAGTATTGTAGTATAGTAGTGTAGTATAGTAGTGTAGTATAGTAGTGTAGTATAGTAGTGTAGTTTAGTAGTGTAGTATAGTAGTGTAGTATAGCAGTGTAGTATAGTAGTGTAGTATAGTAGTGTAGTAATGTAGTGTAGTATAGTAGTGTAGTATAGTAGTGTATAAATGTAGTGTAGGATAGTAGTGTAGCATAGTAGTGTAGAATAATAGTGTAGTATAGTAGTGTAGTATAGTAGTGTAGTATAGTAGTGTAGTATAGTAGTGTAGTATAGTAGTGTAGGATAGTAGTGTAGAATAATAGTGTAGTATAGTAGTGTAGTAGTGTAGCATAGCAGTTTAGTATAGTAGTGCAGTATAGTAGTGTAGGATAGTAGTGTAATATAGTAGTGTAGTAGTGTAGTATAGTAGTGTAGTAGTGTAGTAGTGTAGCATAGTAGTGTAGTAGTGTAGCATAGTAGTGTAGTATAGTAGTGTAGAATAATAGTGTAGTATAGTAGTGTAGTAGTGTAGCATAGTAGTATAGTAGTGTAGCATAGTAGTGTAGTATAGTAGTGTAGAATAATAGTGTAGCATAGTAGTGTAGTATAGTAGTGTAGTATAGTAGTGTAGTATAGTAGTGTAGTATAGTAGTGTAGTATAGTAGTGTAGGATAGTAGTGTAGTATAGTAATGTAGTATAGTAGTGTAGTATAGTAATGTAGTATAGTAGTGTAGTATAGCAGTGTAGTATAGTAATGTAGTATAGTAATGTAGAATAGTGGTATAGTATAGTAGTGTAGTATAGTAGTGTAGAATAGTAGCGTAGTATAGTAGTATAGTATAGTAGTGTAGTATAGTAGTGTAGTATAGTAGTGTAGGATAGTAAGGTAGTATAGTAGTGTAGTATAGTAATGTAGTATAGTAGTGTAGTATAATAGTGTAGTATAGTAGTGTAGTATAGTAGTGTAGTATAGTAGTGTAGTATAGTAGTGTAGGATAGTAGTGTAGAATAATAGTGTAGTATAGTAGTGTAGTAGTGTAGCATAGCAGTGTAGTATAGTAGTGTAGTATAGTAGTGTAGGATAGTAGTGTAGTATAGTAGTGTAGTAGTGTAGTATAGTAGTGTAGTAGTGTAGTAGTGTAGCATAGTAGTGTAGTAGTGTAGCATAGTAGTGTCGTATAGTAGTGTAGAATAATAGTGTAGTATAGTAGTGTAGTAGTGTAGCATAGTAGTGTAGTAGTGTAGCATAGTAGTGTAGTATAGTAGTGCAGAATAATAGTGTAGCATAGTAGTGTAGTATAGTAGTGTAGTATAGTAGTGTAGTATAGTAGTGTAGTATAGTAGTGTAGTATAGTAGTGTAGTATAGTAGTGTAGTATAGTAGTGTAGTATAGTAGTGTAGTATACAAGTGTATGATAGTAGTGTATGGTAGTAGTGTCGTATAGTAATGTAGGATAGTAGTGTAATAGAGGAGTGTAGGATTGTACTGTAGTATAGTAGTGTAGTAGTGTAGTATAGTAGTGTAGTAGTGTAGCATAGTAGTGTAGTAGTGTAGCATAGTAGTGTAGTATAGTAGTGTAGAATAATAGTGTAGTATAGTAGTGTAGTAGTGTAGCATAGTAGTATAGTAGTGTAGCATAGTAGTGTAGTATAGTAGTGTAGAATAATTGTGTAGCATAGTAGTGTAGTATAGTAGTGTAGTATAGTAGTGTAGTATAGTAGTGTAGTATAGTAGTGTAGTATAGTAGTGTAGGATAGTAGTGTAGTATAGTAATGTAGTATAGTAGTGTAGTATAGTAATGTAGTATAGTAGTGTAGTATAGCAGTGTAGTATAGTAATGTAGTATAGTAATGTAGAATAGTAGTATAGTATAGTAGTGTAGTATAGTAGTGTAGAATAGTAGTGTAGTATAGTATTGTAGTATAGTAGTGTAGTATAGTAGTGTAGTATAGTTGTGTAGGATAGTAGTGTAGTATAGTAATGTAGTATAGTAGTGTAGTATAGTAATGTAGTATAGTAGTGTAGTATAGCAGTGTAGTATAGTAATGTAGTATAGTAATGTAGAATAGTAGTATAGTATAGTAGTGTAGTATAGTAGTGTAGAATAGTAGTGTAGTATAGTATTGTAGTATAGTAGTGTAGAATAATAGTGTAGTATAGTATTGTAGTAGTGTAGTATAGCAGTGTAGTATAGTAGTGTATTATAGTAGTGTAGGATAGTAGTGTAGTATAGTAGTGTAGTAGTGTAGTATAGTAGTGTCGTATAGTAGTGTAGAATAAAAGTGTAGTATAGTAGTGTAGTAGTGTAGCATAGTAGTGTAGTAGTGTAGCATAGTAGTGTAGTATAGTAGTGCAGAATAATAGTGTAGCATAGTAGTGTAGTATAGTAGTGTAGTATAGTAGTGTAGTATAGTAGTGTAGTATAGTAGTGTAGTATAGTAGTGTAGTATAGTAGTGTAGTATAGTAGTGTAGTATAGTAGTGTAGTATACAAGTGTATGATAGTAGTGTATGGTAGTAGTGTCGTATAGTAATGTAGGATAGTAGTGTAATAGAGGAGTGTAGGATTGTACTGTAGTATAGTAGTGTAGTAGTGTAGTATAGTAGTGTAGT
>CM026402.1:76248133-76317968 GCA_014843695.1 Archivesica marissinica | reverse complement strand
ATTAGCTCGGTATTATGCATTTTCTGAGGTGACTTTCAATTCTCACGGCTTGGGGGAAAATGCTGAAGCTGTGAGAATTGAAAGTTCCAGTCAGGGACCTTTCTAAAGTGACCCACAGGCATCATATGAAGTGGTGAGATATCTATCTCACCTGACCAGCATGAAAACATTATGCCAAGTCTAAATTTACCAATATTAGCTCAGTATTATGCATTTTCTGAGGTGACTTTCAATTCTCACGGCTTGGAGAAAATGCTGAAGCTGTGAGAATTGAAAGTTCCAGTCAGGGACCTTTCTAAAGTGACCACAGGCATCATATGAAGTGGTTAGATATATATCTCACCTGACCAGCATGAAAACATTATGCCAAGTCTAAATTTACCAATAAATATATTCTCACGGTTTGGGGGGGGGGAAATTCTGAAGCTGTGAGAATTGAAAGTTCCCGTCAGGGACCTATCTAAAGTGATGCACAGGCATCATATGACGTGGTGAGATATCTGTCTCAATTGACCAGCATGAAAACATTATGCAAGTCTAAATTTACAAATATTAGCTCAGTATTATGCATTTTCTGAGGTGACTTTCAATTCTCACGGCTTGGGGGGAAATTCTGAAGCTGTGAGAATTGAAAGTTCCCGTCAGGGACCTATCTAAAGTGATGCACAGGCATCATATGAAGTGGTGAGATATCTATCTCACCTGACCAGCATGAAAACATTATGCCAAGTCTAAATTTACCAATATTAGCTCAGTATTATGCATTTTCTGAGGTGACTTTCAATTCTCACGGCTTGGGGGAAAATTCTGAAGCTGTGAGAATTGAAAGTTCCAGTCAGGGACTTTTCTAAAGTGATGCACAGGCATCATATGAAGTTGTGAGATATCTATCTCACCTGACCAGCATGAAAACATTATGTCATGTCTAAATTTACCAATATTAGCTCAGTATTATGCATTTTCTGAGGTGACTTTCAATTCTCAAGGCTTGGGGGAACATTCTGAAGCTGTGAGAATTTAAAGTTCCAGTCAGGGACTTTTCTAAAGTGACCCACAGGCATCATATGAAGTGGTGAGATATATATCTCACCTGACCAGCATGAAAACATTATGTCAAGTCTAAATTTGCTAATATTAGCTCGGTATTATGCATTTTCTGAGGTGACTTTCAATTCTCACGGCTTGGAGAAAAATGCCGAAGCTGTGAGAATTGAAAGTTCCAGTCAGGGACCTTTCTAAAGTGACCCACAGGCATCATATGAAGTGGTGAGATATCTATCTCACCTGGCCAGCATGAAAACATTATGTCAAGTCTAAATTTACTAATAGTAGCTCGGTATTATGCATTTTCTGAGGTGACTTTCAATTCTCACGGCCTGGGGGAAAATGTTGAAGCTGTGAGAATTGAAAGTCCTGGTAAGGGACCTATCTAAAGTGACCCACAGGCATCATATGAAGTGGTGAGATATCTATCTCCATTGGCCCAATAATGTAACCATTTTCAGTTGTCAATATCATTTATTATAATTATATATCAAATTTTTCTGATCTTAGTTGTCTCCTAATTAAGTTCCTTTTCACACCTGCCAGCAAATCCCATAATCCTGGAAAGGATGTTAATTAGACTACACCTCACTGGTTATTGACCTGGAATATACAAGACAGTAATTCTTGGAGCATTGGCAGGTCATCATAGCTTTACATGGTGGTATTGTTTATGACATATGAGAATAAAGGTTTAATGTGATATTTGAAATATGACAAATAGTGGTGTTTTAATAATAACAGCCAACTGCTGGCACAACGATTTTATGTCACTCATCATATTTTTGGAGAAATGAGAGGCATATTTCACCCATTTCATTCTGGATACATTTAAAGTGTTTGCAAACAACATATATCTATGTTGTTTGCTACATAGCTAAGTGTCTTAGCAAGATCATCTGAATAGCAAACAGCATAGAGCCTGATCAGACGGCATGTTTCGTGGTGGCTGATCTGGCTCTATATTCTTTGCATATACTGTTTGAACGGTATCCAGAATCAAATGGGTTAAGAAAAGTTACTCTACAATTGAATAATTCTACAGACGGATATGTAGTCCAGTGGTAACAAGCTGGACTGGTAATCCAGGGATCGCAGGTTAGATCCCCCGTCTGACCCTAATACAATTAACAGTCTTTCAGATGGAACGTTAAACCGAAGTCTTGTGTCGGTGCTGTACACAGTGCACGTAAAAGAACCAGAGGAGACTCTGGAATGGGTCTCTGTCTGTCTGTATCATTGCACTATCCTCCACAAATCTAAAATGACTAATCTCTCCAGGAGGCGTCGCTAATAATTTGCATAATAAATTACGGCTTGTCCATTTTCAGAGGGGACAAGCTCTGTGTCTGTCTGTCAAAAATATTTTCCCTGAGTACTGGAATAATGTTTCATTATTATTAAAAGCTATTTAAAATTGACGTCACTGTTTTCAGTTAATATTTAGGTGATAGATTTGTTTACGTTCATTGTATACCGGTATGTATGTTCAGCTTATATTAAATTGCTTCACACCTCTATAACAGTAGAGAAAGATGTGGATATCCTGCATAATAATAACTTATAGTACATGACCATTATACTAATATTACTGAGTCAATTGCAAACCGATGGCAACAACTGTAATAGAACAGAGAATGGAGCAACACAATAAAATGTAAAAAGGGTTTGGGGGGGTAGCCGGATCGGCAGGGGGGGGGGGTAAAAAGTGGTGGCAATTTGATTTTCTCCAGTGGAAATCCTACAAGACCACTATATATAACCTGTACTAGTTTGTAAAAAAATATGCTAATAGCTAATCAGCAGGGTAGCTGCACATGAACATGGTTGTTGTGTAAGCTAATATATGTATATTGGAGAACTTACGTAGTTCTTGACATATTCAGTAAGGCCATACCACCAGTATCATAAGGTGATTGATGATATGGTCTTGGTGACACCACTGTGACCACCCAGTGGGCTGCCATGAAACTTCTTTATTTAAGATATTGGTGCGTCTCTCATAAGTCATATTAGGTTCGCAGTATCTCTCTTACATAATACATTGCCTGAAATAAAGAACAAACTGTTGTCAAAATACATAGATAACAAATATAACTGTTAAGTTACAAAATGTGTCAGAGAACACAAATGCCGTTTTGTCAGTAAACAAAAGCAATTTTAGTGAAAGTCATGATAGCGCAATGGTAGCGCGTTCGCTTCAGGTGCGAAAGGCCTGGAGTTCGAGCCCCGCTGGAGCCGTTACGATTGTGTCCTTAGGCAAGGCATTTAAATTCCATGTTGCCTCTTCTCTCTCCCTCGTGGCGATGGATTCCATCAGGAATGAGGTCTCGAGAGTGATTAATATAAGTTATAAGAACTTGTTTCGCAATAGAGATAAAATAAATTTGTATAAACTAAAAGTAATTTATGGGTTTAAAGTAGGTCACAGTGCCTGGGTAAGGATTTGATGCAGTAAGGATGACTGACTGGTAAATTTATTTAATGTCGCCACCGCATAAATGCATTTGGGCGACTGAGTTTTCTAAGAAGATTAAAATACTCATCATCTAAAAGTGATGGTTTTGCCTATCGTAATTATTATAACTAGATGTTTTAAGTGGGCTATGAGGGCTGCTGTAATCTCAGTGTGTGTTCGGTTTTCATATCTCCGACTGTCGCTCACACAAGAAATTTTGTCAGCGATAGTCGGGGTAGACTGGATGAATAAAATACCCGGTACATGTATACTTCAAACTAATATGGGTTACCCTTAAAAACATAAATATATACTAAACCCATATTTCATTGCAGTAAGCTGCAATAAGTGAAAGGTCATTTTTACTTGAAACATAGTATGTTACAGAGGATGTGATTTTGTGTTCCCTCATATTCCACCCCCCATGTTTTATATTCCCCCGTGTACTGGGATCATTAATTATTATAAGATAACAACTATACTCCTGTGTGACAACATTTAAGATCAGTACGTTAAAAAACACTTCCGTAGCAATTCCAACGGTCACCTTAATAGAGCCAGTAAAATTGTAATAATGTTTAAAATATACTTAAATATTTACATTAAAGAACAGTCATCCAGGGAATAGCCAAACAAATAATAACCGTAGATACTTGTATCAAAAACCAGTATGGCAGTAATCCGGTTCCGTTGTTTATGTTCGGTTTTTCGGAGATAGACCGACAGCATGCATTGTTCGCAACAAGATTATTCCCATGGTTAGGGGGTTTGCTGTCATAATGTTCCTACATGTACTAATTTTACTAAACTAAACTGGACACTTGCATGGATCTTGAAGATTTACATAAAACGGTAACAAGAAATGATATCCGAAATTTCCTCTAATACCCTAGCATAATTCCAGGGATACATTATTAACCCATTTCATTCTGGATACCGTTCAAACAGTATTTGCAAAGATCATAGAGCCAGATCAAGCACCATGGAACGTTCCGTCTGATCATGCTCTATGCTGTTTGCTATTCAGATGGTCTTGCTAAGACACTTGGCTATGTAGCAAACAATATATATCCTGATCAGCAGGCAGCGCGACACTGCGGCTGATCTAGATCTATGTTGTTTGCAAAAGTCTTTAAATGTATCCAGAATGAAATGGGTTAAAGGAACATTTTTGCAAGAATCTTGAGACATGGTGTTCATATTAGCATTCCCGGTCACTAATATTTACACTATTTAGAGAAAGTGACTTATTATGGGAATACATAATGAGGAAAGATAAGTTTGAAATACACAGAAAGTATGAACTTATATGAAGGTTGTTAATAGGACATGTGTCTGTCGGAGAGATGTTGACAGCTCATAATGTGTTCTTCATATCTCCCAAGATCCTTGTTATTACATTATCAAAATGGGAGAGTACCATGCGCGAGTCCAGATATATATTGTGTAGCAAATGAGCTGGGCAAGTTAGCCCATGTTCATCATCACCACATTTCATATTGTTGTAAATCTACTTAAAATTAAATGATTATGACAGCCCTACCCATCCATGGGTATGTCCAATACAAAGATCTTCTGCATAAGTTTCAGCCGGATAAGTCACTTATATCATTTATGATATGGGTATTATAGACATACCCCTCATACAAAATTCCAGGTAATAACATAATCACTACATTCAGATTAGGGCCTGCCATAACTCGGATAATCTACATTAAGGGTGTCATATTCTATGCATGGACCAGTTTCCTGCACATAGGGAGGCACACGTCATAAAACATAATGTTGTCTGTCCTTGCTCATACAATAATAAAATATTACTTATTTACGTTCAATTTATCGTCGCTACCATATGAGCGACGCCTCCTGAAGAGATTAGACATTTTAGATTTTTGGAGGATAGTTCAATGATACAGACAGAGACCCATTCCAGCGTCTGCTCTGTTTCTTTTACGTGCACGGTGTAAAACAACGACACAAGACCTCGGTTTATCATCACATCTGAAAGACTGTTAATTTTATTAGGGTCAGATGGGGGATTCAGAACCTGAGAACTTATTATAAATGATATAAAACATGTAACCAGTGTATTAGGAACACAGGAAGTGTCACTGTTGGTTGCAGATCCCTAAAAATAAGGTTTTATTGCTTTTCACACCTGTGGCAAACAGGATAAGGCTTAATTTGGTCCACACTAGTCAGAACTTGTGGTGGCACACGGCCTCAAGGGTGTTCAGGTAGCAGACTTCAGACCGGACCAGCGGACCTGGCACCGCACTGGATGCTACCGGTAGTTACCTGAGATCCAGTGATAGATATTACAATATCGAGCAAAGTGAAGAAATCCGATCTGGGTCACCTCGCAAGATTGGAAGTACAATGTCATATTGAAGAAAACTACAGCAATCACCTCAAAATATAATTATACAGATGGATCAAAATGCCCCGATTCTGACAAAGTAGCTGCAGCTGTAGTCATGCCATCCCTACAATGTGAATATGTAGAAAGTTGCTGGATAGTAGATAATAATTCACCGAAAAATGTGATATTATCTGACTCACTTTCATCACTGGTCTCATTACAATCAAGGAATATTAAGTCTAGACCAGATCTAATCAAAGACATAGGTAAATTACATAATGAGGGTTTGAACTTGGACCTTCAGGTTACCATAGCATGGTGTGCAGCAGTGCACATATAGGTATCACTGGAAATGAGCTGGTTGACAGGGCAGCCACGTCGGGTCTGGAGCATACAAATGTAGAAAATAATGTGAAGTTCGCACCCATGGAGATCTACTCATTTATCATGGCTGAAACAATTACCCGTTGGAGCCAAACTTTATATAATAGGCCTTTTAAACAAACCAATAAGTTGAGCTCTGTGGGGCTCAGTTGACCGGTGCCTAATATTCCCATTCTATAAAAATAGATAAGTGCATTAGTAGACTGAGACTGGGGACAAATCTGTTGCCTGGTAATGATGGACAACATATACTTAAATTGGATCCGGTTTGTCCCACATGTCGGGTGAAGTACACCACCGAACATTTTCCGCTAGACTGTAGTGTGCACGGGACTCATCGAGCTGATCTGCGGGCTGCTGTTGCAATCTTGAGAATGTCCGCAACCCCAGAAAGGCTGCCCAAACATCAGTATACAAAGCTCTGGAGACCTACATCTTAGACTGTCAGATGTCCGACAAAATATAGAGGACCTGTGCAGTTATGGCTGGCTCAGACACAAGTTCCCATACTTTTGCAGCTTGTTAGTAGATCAATAAACCAGTTAGTAGTGCAGAAACTAGCCTCACTAGAGTCCTTTCCGAAAAGCAATTTTATTGCCGGTTTCTCATCATTTGAGTGGGAGATTTTTGACCCCAGGTGAAAGAGTTTACTTAAATTTCATCTTAGGGCTCTTTTAGGGCTACAGTCATCACTATAACTTAAATCAATATAAATTTGGGAAAATCTACAACGACCTGGAAAAAATTAATTTTATATATATATATCAATACCCCCGCTAATAGAACCCTTCGGACAGATCCCACGCTTATGCCTCTGTCCACACAGCTACGTTAATATATTATGAAAATAAATAACTACTTATCAGTTAATACAATAGTTTCAGTAATATAAGTAATTACTTATATGACCCCCCTATTTTTGTATTAATATCGCCTCTCCCCACTGTGACCAAATATGTAGGAGACAACCATTTGTTCATCTCTTCATAAAATCTGCCCTAAACTAATAGATTTAATCATATATATGGGAATAATATTGTCTGAGTCAGACCAGGTGAAATCCAGAGCCCCTGGTCCAATCCACCCAGAGTAGTAGGTAAGATAGCACGCAGAACAATTGATAAGTACAGCCAGGCTAGGTACCAAACCAATGATCAATTGTATCGGGATGCCAGGGGCTGCGGTTTTCGACCTTCTCATTTGGGCTAGTCCGAGGCGAGGAATACTCTCTACCTATTGGGTGTTCTATGTACCTAATAGGATGGTACACTTAGTGTACCTGTCCCTGGTTATCCTGACCAGATCATGATAATGAAATTTGAATATCCCTTATCAAAACTGACCAAACATAGAGATTTCTTCAAAAACAAATATTTAGCACAATTTTGAACCCAATACTTTCTCAAATTATCCGATTTATCCAGATTATTTGTATATTTTTCAGAAGCATTAACATGTTATTGACCCAAAATTATCAATTAAGGTAGCCTGATTATAGTAGGATCATAATTGAGGCCCCTATGCTATGACATATGTGTAATGTTCAGTTTTTGGTCAATTACACAAAAGATTGAAAGTATAAAGGGATAAAAAAATCCCCATGTATACATAATAAAATATTATATACATAATTAAACAAACTAGAGTGAGGTTGGTAAAATTTCCAAGAAAATGCCCTTTGAGATTGTTGCCATATAAAGTGAGAAATCCGATTTATTATACCACATGTGTCATGCATACACCATAACCTAGTTTTTATGATCATTTATCTAATATCACCAGAATGTTTATGCTTTTCTATAAACATCAATATGATATTGACTTCAAATAATCAAATAAGGATACCTAACTGTATTATTACCACAGTTGAGGCCCTTATGCTATGACATATGGGCAATGTTGTCCAATTCTGACTTTTTGGGATTATATGCATACATAACCTAGTTTTTATGATCATTTATCTAATATCCACAGAATGTTTATGCTTTTCTATAAACACCAATATGATATTGACTTCAAATAATCAAATAAGGATACCTAACTGTATTATTACCACAGTTGAGGCCCTAATGCTATGACATATGTGTAATGTCAAAACTTAGTGTTTTTGTTCAGTTTTTGGTCAATTACACAAAAGATTGAAACGTATAAAGGGATAAAAATCCCCATGTATACATAATAAAATATTATATACATAATTAAACAAACTAGAATGAGGTTGGTAACATTTCCAAGAAAATGCCCTTTGAGATTTTCTCCATATAAAGTGAGAAATCTGATTTATTATACCACATGAGTCATGCATACATAACCTAGTTTTTATGATCATTTATCTAATATCCACAGAATGTTTATGCCTTTCTATAAACATCAATATGATATTGACTTCAAACAATGAAATACGGTTACATAACTGTATTATTACCACAGTTGAGGCCCTTATGCTGTGACATTATATATGGGCAATGATGTTCAATTCTGACTTTTTGTTTTGGGATTATCGTCAAACTATCCTGTGATTGCTTCTTGGGATAAATATCCTAAAATGTATAGAATATAACACTATACTTATTGCAAGCTGTTATAATTTCCCCTTACCCCCTAGACCCGCACCTGAAATAACCCTTTCTGGTCTGTATTTTGATCCCCACGCTATCAAAGGTCAACTCGGTACACATTCCTGAGGCAGAGGAATGATAATATGAACATATATCTCAAAATTCTTGCAAAAATGATACTTTATCCCTGGAATTATACTATTATATTTCGAGGAAATTTCAATTATCATTTCAGGTCACCTTTTTATGTAGTTCTTCATTGTCCAAATCCATGCAAGAATCCAGTTTAGTTTAATTTAGTAAAAGAAGCATAGATAGGAACATTATGACAGCAAACCGCCTATCAATGGGAATAGTCTTGTCGCGAAAAATGCCTGCGTGCTGTCGGTCTATCTCCAAGTAAGCATGAACAACCGAACCAGATTATTGCCATACAAGTTTTTTCATTTGACAAGGATCTACGGTTATTATTTGTTTGGCTATTCCCTGTGTGACTGTCTTTTTAATGTAAATATTTGAGTATATTTCAAACATTATTACAATTTTACTGGCTCTACTAAGGAGACCGTTGGAATTGCTACGGAAGTGTTTTTTAACGTACTGATCATAAATGTTGTCACACAGGGGTATAGTTGTTATTTTATAACAATTAATGATCCCAGTACACGGGGAAATATAAAACATGGGAGCGGGAATATGAAGGAGGGAACACAAAATCACATCCTCAGTAACCTGCTAGGTTTCAAGTGAAAATGAACTTTCACTTATTGCAGCTTACTGCAAAGAAATATGGGTTTAGTTATATATTTATGTTTTTAGGGGTAACCAATATTAGTTTGATCTTTCTTAAAATGTTAAAAAAGATGTCCAATCGACATAGTGGGCCGAGGACACAAATGTAATATATAAACACAATTTGAATTATAATTTCCCATGTATATGGGAGATTTGTTATTACCGGCTATATATCTGTATGACTGGTTATAATTATATGTACTCGGGGGATAAGTTATGAACTATCATAGCACAGATACATATTAAGACAGTCCACTTGCTCTTAATCTTCTTAGTACACATATTTTAAACTTCGTAGTCTTAACTAAAAGTATTTTAGTCCATAACTCTGTAATTTTAATGCATAATGTTGGATAGTGGATCCATGGATATGGGTGCAAGACTTTATTGTCTTGTGACATGTAATCACAGTATACAGTATAACGCGATATGCACATGTAACAAGGTATTCTCGTTGTATTAGATATTTTTATATATATATATATATATATGCAATCTTGGACATCTTAGAAGTATATGTGCACCGGGTTATTGTATTCACCCGGTCTACCCCTGACTGTCACTGACACAAATTCCTGTGTGAGTGACAGTTGGCGATATGAAAACCAAACACACTAAGATTACAGCATGAGATTACAGCAGCCCTCATAGTCCACTAAACATCTAGTTATAATAATTGCGATAGGCAAAACCATCACTTAGATGATGGGCATTTTAATTATCTTAGAAAACTCGCCCAAATGCATTTATGCGGGTGACTTTAAATAAACTTATTAGTCAGACATATTAATTAAATTTATTAAAGAAATATACATCAATTTCTGCTGAATAAGCATCCAACTAGCATTTTAACTTGATGTGTGTGTGCGTTTTACGTTTATTTATTGTCGCTACAAGTTGCCCATATGAGCGACGTCACCTGAAGAGATTAGTCATTTTTGGATAGTGCAATGATACCGACAGAGACCCATTTACATGCACGGTGTAAAGCACCGACACGAGACCTTGGTTTCAAATCCCATCTGAAAGACTGTTAATTTTATTATGTCAGACGGGGGATCGAACCTGCGATCCCTGGATTACCAGTCTAATAGTTAACCGCTGGACTACAGTCCACCTGTCACCCTAAATCATAGGGTAGTCATTAATCCATGGCATCGAAAAGTGACCCTCTCTCATACATGTATAGTCTACACATAGAGGGGTCATTATTCTATGGCATCGAAAAGTGACCTGCCCTCACTTGTTCAGTGTATACATAGGGGGTGGGGGTCATTGTTATTATTTGTTGTATGCGGTGAACCTCCTAGTTATACAGCACCCACCATATCATCGTTAGAAATTGATAGAGACAAATTATCTGTGTACTTATATTTTCATATTCAATATATTTATGTTATTCTGTACATCATCGATTCAAAATAAATGTTGCTAGGCCTTAAACAGTGTTAATTAACATTTAATTATAATAAATTTAATATTTTCCCACTATATCTTGCCATTCTCAAGGGGAGTAATTGTTCCGCAAGGGGGTCAATATTCCATGACCGACTAATAACCCGAGAGACATTATTTTGAGGGGGGTCAATATTCTATACACCAGGTTCAATACTCGGTCAGGCCACATATGTAGTGTCATCGAGGTAGACGTCTCACACACATTGCTTAGTACTGTTAACCGCTTAGGTCGGCTAAGACTGCCAAGTCAGGTCGACTAAGCATGCCTAGTCAGGTCGGCTAAGCGTGTCCAGGAAAACAAGCTTAGTTCCTCGCAAGGGGTTTGACATTATTGGCAGATATTAAGTCAATAAGGTGTATTTAGCTTAATAAATAGTTAAACACAAGCTGCCTCGTTCTTATATTGTTGTTATATATATATTTTCCGGTGTATTTCGGTATTTCTATATGTTGGAGAACAGTCTATTTCTACAAAAAAATTCCGTCCTCGTTCGATATTTCGGATAAATGTGAAAATATATATGATTTTTAACGTTTCTATTCATTAGATTATTGCTCGATCGAGCTATTATAGCTTGATTGCTCGATCGAGCTATTATAGCTTGATCGAGCTATTATAGCTTGTTCTGGACTGTTCTCCAACCTGTTGTAGGGACCGTGTCATTTGATCATCTTTGTAAACAAAATTAAAATAGTGTGCATTATTCAGTTATTTGTACAAAACAAAACTGTAAATGACATAATGTGTGTTAATTGTCACATTAATTTGGGATACAACTTTACCTGTACAAAGCTCATGTAGATTTGTGATAAATTGGTTTGAAAAATGAGCCAGTGTGTGGTTTCGGAGTTTCGAAACATTTACAGTCAAATTACAACTGATAACACAGTGACAACCGTTACAAACAAGTCACTAACATCATTACTGAATAATGGAATGTGATAACTGCTTCAATTAATAAAAAAAATAAAACCAAACAGTAGATTTCTAATATAATTATTTACCACATTTAGCTAGATGTCAATAAAGTAGGCTGTTCCATCAATTGACCGCCTTTATTCGTATCCGGTAAGCAAGGATAAAGCACACACCGGAGTAATCTATATAGAAATTGGAAAATCCCCTTCACAGACACACTTTATAAATATCTATAGGTTCATACATGTCACATAATACTGATAATTAGCACAACTATTGAAAATAAAGCGAATGTCTCTCATTCCTCACGGCCGCTAATATGTACCATTATAGACCATTATGCGCATGCGCAACTTTCAGTTCTTACGGGGATGTCAATTCTGTTAAGACACCGGCGTAAAATTGTGTTTGAAAAATGATATAATTTTAGAAGAGTTGTCCATATATATACATAATTTTAATAAATTGTATTTGAAATGATACGCCGGCGTATCAAATTGAAATATTCAGAAATGCAAGAAGATAGAACATAAAAATAGAAATAATTTTAGTAATATTGTCTCTCAAATGATACGCCGGCGTATCAAACTGAAATCAACAGAAATGTAAGATATTAAAATTGTTAATAGAAACTAGTTTTAGAAACATTGTATCTGAAATGATACGCCGGCGTATCAAAATGGAATTTTCAGAAATGCAAAAAGACAGGATATAAAATAGAAATAAGTTTAGTAATATTGTCTCTCAGATGATACGCCGGCGTATGAAAATGAAATCAGCAGAAATGTAAGATTTTTGAGACTTCCGGTCTATCAATATGGACGTGTATTTATGAGCTGGTGAAGGAATTAGCTATTGTTGGAAAAAACAGTGTTATTGGAATTTGTTTTGGATATTTGAATATTGAATCGAATGCACGAATATTGGCGGTATCGATATAAACAATAAAATGTGAGTAAAACTTGAGGCTTTTGAACAGTGGTTTATTGGAAAATTGGATATGTATTGATTGAGATCACACATTGACCGTGTAATACAAACCGGTTTATCTGGATAGTCTATTCTTATCTGGAATGTCTATTTATAAACTTACACTGTTGTAACCGTCAAACGCTAATAATACAAACCGGTTTATCTGGATAGTCTGTTCTTATCTGGAATGTCTATTTATAAACTTATACTGTTGTAACCGACACACGATAATAACAAACTGAACTACAATACACACGAGGAGAAATGTCAACAGAAAGGAATAATCATTCTAAAATGCAAAATAGTTGTATAACAGACGTTATTGTAGGTGAAACAAAATGTAAAATAACAGGTTTAAAACGGACAGCTGAATCAACAAGCAGCGTGAGCGAACATGACAATTCAACATATGAATTTACTGAAAGGAAAGAATCCAACACTGGATATGTTATGATTCGGGTTTTACGCCTGCATCAGCACCATTTTGGGCTATATCGCCGGCGGGCAGTTTACCTAACAACACCTTTCCTGGGCAGGCTCCAGCGGTTAACCAGTACTTGAGTGCACCAACCTCCGTAAGAAACTGCCAACTTTTTCATATAAATGAGACACGGCCTGAGCGGGGCTCGAACCCGTGACCATCAGTGATGATAGGTTACAGTGGTATACAAGTCAGCGACCTTAACCACTCGACCACGGAGGCGGACTCCAACACTGGAAAGAAAAAGAAAAAAAAAAAAGAAGAAAATGGCAACTGATCAAGATATGAAAGATGATAATATTGAATCGTTTGAAACCACAGACACGGAATCATTACAGGAAGTATATATAGATATGAAAAGTATAGCAAATCAACTGCAACTGATATGTAGCCGCATTTCAAATGTAGAAAAATCAGTTGAAAAATGTGTTGAAAAATCAGTAAAAAACCTTGAAAGCAGATTATTAAAGGAAAAGGAGAAAGACGAATCAAAGTTAAAAGGTATAGTAAAAGATCTGGAAAGCAGGTTGCTAAAGGAGAAAGAGAAAGAGGAATTGAAATTGAGATACCTGGTAAAAACTATTATGTCAGAAATGAAAGAAGAGCTTCTAAAATCAGTAAACAAAAAGATAGACATGTTAGAGGGTCAGCTGTACGAAAGCAAAGTACAAAAGGATAGACTGGAAAATGCAGTTGAAAGACTTAAAGAAGAGATAGAAACGGTAAAAGGAAATCACGAGAGACTAAAGTGCGAAGTAGATATAACATATCAAGAACGATTAGAAAATGAAAACAGAGCAGAACAGTACACAAGGAGAAACAACCTGCGCATAAGTGGAATACAACTGATCGAGAGAAGACAAACTAGAATACCCGAAGTAGCTGAAGTCAACCGTGCAGGGAATAGCGTAGCAACAATTGACGGAATAAAACAAGTTTCCATAGATATACAAAAAACAGAAACCGCAGAAGAAACCGCAAAAATCTTAAGTGAGAAATTTAATGCAGTACTGGGGACGCAACTCCATATTAACGACATTGACATTTCACACAGATTGGGGAAAATGAAAAATGGTACAAGAGACATAATAGTTAGATTTAAGTCCCGAACAACGCGTGACATTATATATAGGGAGAAGAATCTGTTAAAAGGAACAAATATCTACATTAATGAAGATTTAACCTATAAAAACCAGGAGGTATTAGCATGTGTTAGAAGGAAGGCCCAGTATCACAGTGTATGGACACAGAATGGCAGGATTATGTATAGAAGACTGCGCACTAGTGAGACCACAAACGATGTAAAATGGAATGACTACCAGAAATGAATAGATAGGCCATGGCCAACACAATAAGAGACATATTCATCTACTATATAATATAGGATTAACAGTGTTACTGTAACAACTATATGGGTAATGCATTTATATGTTAAATACTTATAGGGGTAATTAACTTATATGGAATATAATTTAAAAAACATAATAGATTTATGTGGAAAACAAGTACTGCTAGTGTAATGTGGTAAACAATTATTATAAGTGTAATGCATTTAGGTAGTAAATAATTATTATAAGTGTAATGCATTTGTGTGGTAAACAATTATTACTAGTGTAATACTTGTTGGGGTAAACAATTATTATAAGTGTAATGCATTTGTATAATATATATATAATATATATATATATATATATTATATATATATATGTAGTATATATGTATATGTATGGTGTAATGCATTTATGGGAAACAATTATTATAAGTGTAATGCATCTGTGTGTGTATATATATATATATATATATAGATATATAATATATAATATATATATATATATGTATGTATATATGTATATGTATGCGTGTGTATGTATGCGTATATGTATGTGTGTATGTATGTGTATGTGCATGTATATATGTATATATATATATGCGGAAAAGAATTATTAGGTGTAACACATTTATACGGAAAACAATTACAAGCGTTTATGCAGTAAACACTTAGAAATGCAATACATTTATATGTATACAGATAGGCTATTGATATTATAGAATTTGTTCAATCGTTTGTATGGATGAAGTCGACCCGTGTATGGATTGGGTCACTCGAGTAGCATCAGGTTCAAGGTGTTACTCGGACGACCTAGGTCATCCCCGGGTTGGCACGTGTCTTTAGCACGGGTAATTGAATCGACCTCATTCACACAGAGTGAAATATCAACCTACATCATGTACATTATACTAGAATGTAAGTTGAATTGAGTAATATTAGCTAGACACGGTCGCGCTTAAAATATTAGGACAGCGTTCATTAACTTCTTTGCAATAAAAGCAAACAATATAAACGTATGTGTAACATAAATATTTTAGTGAAAGAAGTGAAGCAGAAACATGTCTATGCTGATTACATAGCATTATTTAAAGTATGCATCATGAATGTCCAACATCTGGATTTAGTTGGCTGTTCTGTTAGGCACTTCAGCTGAGCGCTGTACAATGCTGGTATGCTGGAATGATGGCAATTGCTAGCGACGACATTGTGTATACATACTCTTTTATTCAGTTTCGTTTTCATAGAATAAAAGATATATATAGAAAAACAGATTACGATAACTTCTTTAGATGATATGATGTTGCACTGTGTGAATGTTGAAAGATAAAAATAACTATATCTTTATTTTTACTGTGTGCTGTATGCCTAGTGGAAAAAAGTTATACATTGACGATTGTATGTAGGATGATGTTATCTGTATGTTATCTGCTTTTCTCTTGCCTAGTTTTCGCTTAAGTGGGTTACTTATAATGAGTGGGTTGGGGTGGCTGAATTAAGAATCATACTATAATATAATTTTTTTCTTAGTATCTATCTGTGCATGGTTGTATAGATATACAGACTGTGGCTTCACTGATTTCAGCTATAACAGCTCCATGGATTGCGTGCGTGCGTGCGTTCGTGCGAGCGTGCGTGCGTGCGTGCATGCGCATATCTACCTTTGCATTTATGAATGTATGTATGTGTGTATGTATGTGGGTATGTATGTATTGGTGCATGTATATATGGCAGGGGTATAAATTCTATATATATGGGTATACATATTTGTGTATATTTAGACACCTGTGGATTCGTATGTGGCGTCCAGCATACACATATACCATGGCGTAGGGAAGATATAGGATATTACAATTACGGTATATGTTTATCTATGATGCTTCTTGCGTAGGTACACTTCTACGTATACTGTAATATACAAGGATCCAAAGCATGTTTGTTTCTAAATATTGTTTGTCTGTATGTATGTCATTGATCTTTGTATTGTACATAATATGGTTGTAATCTACATATCATTAATATTGTAATAATAATTATAAAATAACTGGAAAGATACTCCAATTAATATTATTCTTAAAAACAACACATTAAAACTGTAAGGATACCACTTCTAGTTCATAAGTCTCATTTATTTTATTAACATTTGATAGCATAATGAAATATAATTACGAATTCGGATTAGCTAAGACAAGTGTCAAACGTAAAACAACAAAATATAAACTAGCATATCGATTATTTAATTTATCACGACCCGAGACACTAATAAAGAAGTTAGACTTGGTACATATACTAAATGGTGATTAAATTGTGTAGCTTTAATGTTAGAGGATTGTCGTCAGTACAAAAACGGTTACATATGTTTGAATATCTTAAGCAAAGTAAATTCAAAATATATGTTTTCTTCAAGAAACACACTATACTGACTCTAATAAAATAAACTGGGATAAGCAATGGGGAACCGAAATATATTGTAGTGGTGATAGTTCAAACAGTAAGGGTGTGGGATTCTTCATAAATACGAAACATAAATATAACATTCTTGAACATAAGGAAATTATTACTGGAAGATTAAATATATTGAAGCTTGAAATACTGGATACAAATTTGGTGTTAATTAATATTTATGGACCAAACAATGATGACGTTACCTTCTTTGATACTTTGGATAAATTAATTATAGAAAATAGTGATGAAACACTTATTATTGGTGGAGATTTTATTAGGATATTAAACTTAACATTAGACAAGAATAATGGCAGTATCAACAGAAATAAAAAATCTACAGAAAAACTTCTTCATATTATCGAAAACAATGACTTGTATGATATATGGCGAAAGTCGCATCCAAATAAGAAGACATATACATGGTATTCTAACAATAGTCCTCCAATAATGTGCAGACATATACATGGTATTCTAACAATAGTCCTACAATTATGTGCAGACTTGACTATTTCTTACTATCTTCTAACTTTTTAAATACAATTACAAATTGTGATATAAAACCTGGATTTCGATCTGATCATTCAATAGTTACTTTTAATCTTGATATAATAGAACTAAAAAGAGGTCCAGGAATGTTCAAAGTTAATAATAGTATTATTTTAAATACTGAATATCAATCAATTATTCGAAATGCAATATCGGAAGTAACCAATATTAATAAAGAAGCCAATCATAATACTCTCTGGGAATTAATAAAAGGAAGAATCAGAGATGAATCAATAAAATGTTCAAGTAGAATAAAGAAACAGAAAGACATAACTGAAAAGGAAATATTAGAAAATATTAAACGTATAGAAACAGAACTAGGGTTAAATCCAACAAATAATGACACACTTGTAGACCTTAAAAATGAGAAGGCAAAATACAATAGACTCCAAGAAGATAAAATAAAAGGGATTTTACTGAGAACTAAAGCTGAATGGGTCGAAGGTGCAGAGAAACACGCAAAATATTTCTCAAATCTTGAAAAGAAAATAGCCGAAGAGAAATCTATCAAAGTAATGGAAATCAATGGAAACCTCGACTCGAACCAAACTAACATTTTAAGCTATGTGAAATCATATTACGAAAAACTCTACACAAATGATAGTACTATACAATTAAATGATGCATACTTTCGTGATAAAAGTATTTTACTAAATAATGAAGATAAAAATAGTTGTGAAGGTAAAATAAATGATTATGAATGTTCTATAACACTAAAAGATATGAAAAACAATAAAAGCCCCGGAACCGATGGAATGTCAGTAGAACTGTATAAGATATTCTGGAATAATATCAAAACGTATCTAATAAATTCCCTTAACCCTTCATTCGATATAAATACATTAACGGAATTACAAAAGCAAAGTAATATCACATTACTGCCTAAAAAGGATAATGATTTACATCTTGTTAGTAACTGGAGACCTATTTCGTTACTAAACGTCGATTATAAATTATGTACTAAAGTTATTGCAAATCGTTTGAAATATGTGTTACCAACAATCATTAGTAGTGACCAAACAGGATTTTTAAAAAACAGATACATTGGGGAGAACATAAGAACTTTGCAAGAAGTTATTGAATATACAAATCAAAACGATAACAAAGCAATATTATTCTTTGCGGATTTTCAAAAAGCGTTTGATAGTCTGGACCATTCATTCATGTTTAAATGTCTAAAACACTTTAACTTTGGAGATGATATAATAAAATGGGTACGGATGTTTTACAAAGATGCAAACGCCTGTATCAATGGACATTCATCACAATTTTTCAAAATATAAAAAGGCGTTAGACAATGTTGTCCTCTTTCTCCATACTTATTTTTAATATGCTTGGAAATTATATCAAGGGAAATCAACAAAAACGATAACATTAGAGGGATCACATTATACAATACAGAAATAAAACAAACATTGTTTGCAGATGATGCTATCACTGACGGCACAAAAAGGTCTTTTGAAACATTAATAGAAACAATAGAAAAATTTGGAAATGTCTCTGGTCTCAAATTAAATATTAAGACATGTACAGCTTTATAAATAGGTTCACTAAAGACAGCCAACATTGAATTTTGTAAAGAGAAACTTTTTTCATTGTCTTCAACGACTGCTTCAACACTTGGAATCACATTTACAAACAACTTCAGAACCGCAATTGAAATAAATTTAAACCCAAAAATAGCAGCATTAAAACATTGTCTAAATAAGTGGAAACGTTGGCAGCTATCACAGAATAACAAAATAACAGTTCTAAAAACATATGCCTTTCCTAAACTGGTTTATCCCATAACAGTTCTAAACAACCCTAGTGCAGTCATTCTCAAGGATATTAACAAAATAATGTTTAATTTTTTATGGGATTCAAAACCGGACAAAATTGCTCGAAATGCTATAATACAGGATTATGAGAATGGTGAACTAAGAATGATAGACATAGAATCTTTTATAACTTCTTTGAAAATAAATTGGATTAAACGTTAGACTCTACTAATGCAAAATGGAAACACATATATAATAAGCAGCTAGAACCCTTCGGAGGAACACTTTTATTTAGAAGCAATATAAATGAAAAAACATGCGAAAACTTAAATATAAAATCACGCTTTCTAAAGGAAATGATACAATCATTGATAAAAATAGAATAATCTTGATAAAAATAAAATATCCATCTCTAAACAATTGTTATGGAATTCAAGAAAGAAAACCTTCTTTTATAATGATTGGTTTAATAATGGAGTGCAATTCATTGAACATGTGTACGATTTTCGAAATAAAACGTTTTACAATTTTCCAGATTTTTCCAGACTTTATAATGTAAAAACCAGAGATTATCTTAAATACCATACATTAATAAACAATATACCAAAGAAATGGAAAGTGGATATGATATTTTGATAAAACAAAGAATACCCGCAAATAGAAAAAATCACTGCAAATGGGAATATGAAATTGAAAATTTTAATCCAAACTGGGATGAAATATACACAAATTATTCTAAATATACAATTGACACAACATTACGTGCATTTCAATACAAATACATAATGAGAATTATACCTAACAACTCATTTCTGTTCAAATGTAAAATTATAGCTTCCAATCTCTGCCAATTCTGTAACTTGTACACTGATACAAATAGACATATGTTTAGGAACTGTATTATAGTACAAGCATTTTGGACAGACTTACATAACTATCTGAGCAAGATATTTAACAATGTGTCAAATTTAACGTACACAAATATTTCGTTTCTAAACTTCACTTCTGGCAGTAAAAGTATTGCAGAAAATATTAATTATATTATCTTGCTAGCAAAATATTTCATTTTCAAATGTAAATGTGCAAGCTTATTACCAACGTTGATAGATTTTAGATTTTATGGAAACTAAATATAGAGGAGACAATTTCATTTATGAAAGGAAGCAATCGTAAATTTGAAATCCAATGGAGAGATTTTCTCAACTCCAATAACACTACTAGTGAGCATGCCTAGTTTTAACATATGTTGTTGTTTTAAGTAGGAATCCTTTCCGTAACACAAAAAAAATAAAATTCATTTGACAATTGTTATAATCCAAATTCAGTCTCGTTGAACAACGCTTTATTGATGGAATAGCTAGTCTCAAGCTTATTTATTAAAAAGCAAACTTTTGTATTATACCATTGTGTACAATTGTTATTTGTGTTATATACCTATGTTATATATTATATACCTATGTAATATGTACAATTGTTTGAATAAAAAACATCGAAATTTCAAAACAAACAAAATGTAAGATATTAATTTTTTTAATAGAAAATAGTATTAGAAACATTGTATCTGAAATGATACGCCGGCCGTATCAAAATGGAATTTTCAGAAATGCAAAGACAGGACATAAAAGAGAAATAATTTTAGTTAAATTGTGTCTCAATTGATACGCTGGCGTATCAAAATGAAATATTCAGAACTGTGAATAGACAGAGAAACAATTGTAGTTAAATTGTGTTTGAAATTATATAATTTTGGAAGATTTGTCTATGTAATGATACGGCGCCGTATCAATCTGAAATCAGCAGACATGCATAAGATATTAAAAACATTTTTAGAAATTTTGTCTCCAATATGATACGCCGTCGTATCAAAATTTTCAGAAATGTGATAAGACATAAAATCAATTGACTGTAGATCATAATAATAATTTTTTTTATTGTCCTGTGAATAAGACCTAACACGGGACATACAATATAAAAATGCCAAACCTGTATCGTGCATAGAGATATGTTAGGGTTTTAAAATAAAAAAGAAGGCATATATATATTATTACGTTATGCTGTATTTATTATCAAATCAAGGGTAGTAAAACTGGTCGAATCGGCAATGAGAATATTATGAGGGCAATAACTCTATTTTAACAATAGCAATTTGGGTCCGACTTGCTGGACAATGGTGATGTAACTTTATTTTAAGCTTGATGACATTCCATAGAGCGGTTACTTAGTTACATTGCCAATTTATTGAATTTTTAATTAAAGAACATAATAAGTTATACATGCAAACTATGATTGGAGTTTCATGAAATTCCACCCATTGGTTACAGAGATCTGCATTAAGTGGCTATTCTTTTTAATAGCCAATTTATAAACGGAATTCATAGACACATAAAAGCTTTTATAGCCACCTAACCCCTTACCGTAGACCACTAGGCAGTACATCTAGTGTTCACTTAGCCACGTCAGTACCATTTGTTTGGGTACGAACAGACGGACAGAAATACGGACAGAATGACACATTCACACAGAAGGACAACGCCAAACCAATATCCGAGATAATTCGCATCTGCATGGAAACTCAACAGAAATGCTCTCCAAGACAGACGCTACATAAAATTGAAATAATTTCAGTAAATGATACACCGGTGTTACAAAATGAAATCTTCAGGAATGAAGTAAATTACAATATGTCATAAAATATTAATACTTTCAGTAAAATGGTCTCTGAAATGGGGTGTAGGACAATAAATGGAGAGGCGGACAATATCCCCCCATCAAATAGACAGGGCGGACAATAACCCCCCCCCCATCATAAGGTCAAGGCGGACAATATTCTCCGTGGAAAATCATAGGGCGGACATATACAGAAATAAAGGTTGTTAGTTTATAAGTTAATAAGGAGGATGGTGGATAATGTCCAGCGGGATATTGTCCTACCCGTGAATTCCAATGGGTGATATTGTGCGCCTTGACTTTTGATGGGGGGATATTGTCCGCCCTGTCTTTTTGATGGGTGATATTGTCCGCCTGTGTCAAAATATATGGGGGGATATTGTCCGAGGGGATATTGTCAGTTTCCCTGAAATGATATGCTGGCGAAAGAAAATGAAATCAGAAGAATTGCACTAAAAGACAGATTCTACATAAAAATAGAAATTATTTCACAAATAAGGTATGAAATATTATGAGTTTTTACCAAATTTAATTAGGTAGCAATGTATTTAAATAGAAATACATGTACTACATAAAACAGTAATCATTTCAGTAAAATGCTTCTGAAATGTTAGCAAAATAACAAAATTAGTCTATCCAAATTTATTTTAATTGATTTAGAAACAAGTTGTTACAGCATTGGTTTAATCGCTCTCGAGACCTCATTCCTGATGTAATCCATCACCACAAGGGATGGAGAGAAGAGAAAATATGGTCAAGTGCTGTAAGAGGATGGACCAACACAGCTGGATCACAATACTCAATCAGACTCAATCAACACTCAGTACAATATTTACAAGTTTAATTACAATAATATGATGAATTATTTGTATGAATGATGATGATAATAATATAAAACAATGTATGTTCACACGGAGTTCTAAGGTCTTGCTCTTAAACAGTTCCTCTCTCAGTCTATACCATCACTGCAATACTTGATAACTGTCTATTTTGAACGTTCTCTAACGTTACACCAATCTCGTATGTTTGTGCGTTTTTAACATTCTACAACGTTATACACAACGCTCATGTGACGTAATCACACTTAAATCGTCTATTACTATGCGTAGGTAAATAAACTAAATATAGATTCACGTATCTCGATGATTCCAATCCATGACGATGATGCTCCCGTTCTGGCTCCCAGTATAGTGTTGGCTTTCTTGAGCTATCTCAAGTAGACCAAGAACATCGTAGTGAGGGTTGTGTCGACACACGCTGCGAGACACACATTCTCTCCACTCCGGGGGATATACCACGTCCGGGCAAAATAGTAAACTCGGCTCCGGGAACTCTATGTCCGGGAAAAACAGCAAATACGTTCCGGGTAATGTCCTTCCGGTTACGATACAATCTCATTCCACGCCGGGAATATGCCTCCGGTGGATGAAGCTTAAATATATATAATATATGGAAAATACTAGGTAAATTCCTATAATATAACATGCTATAAATGTACAAATAGTATACTGGCTATACTATTTTCAGTCATGATACGTCACACTTCTACTTCCATTACAGCGATGCTTGCTATCGTTCGTTTATGATGATCAATCATAGTAAATGATATGAATATACATGTAACCCATGTCATATTTATCTTAAAGGGTAATAATTATTGATATTTAGTACATGTTACATTATAATATTTCCAAACCCTGCTGCAAGCGTACCACCCAATAGTTTCCCCTATATGGCCTAATAAAATCACTGGTCTGAATCATAGCATAATTATATAGACTGGTCCCATACTATGTCTTTGTATAATATATACTTCACTACTATTGTGTATAAAGTATTATGGGTGAGTGATTGTGAGTGACGATCAGGTCAGATGTGTGAATGAGTGAACTAACTCAACTAATTAAGTGCACTTTCCAACTAACTTGTTCAAGACACTTATCCCACACTCTTACTCTACTAGTTAACCGGATAAGTTGTGAAGCTATCCTTTTTACATACTAGTAACTATACATATATAAATTATATGTGTCAGCTGATAGCCAGACTCTGATAATATAATGTTTTATCTTTAATATTCTACATTGTAAAATATTTATTTGAAATGCTGAATTGTGTATTGAGTAATTAAGTAGAATGATTTGTACATAATAAGATTATGTATGTATTGTATTTTACAGGCTCTTTATATCCATATATATAAGGAATACGAAACTAAGAAAAAACCCAGAGTTTGTTATTCCTAGAAACTCCCCGGTTACATACCTATGCAATATATGTAACTGCAGCCAATTACATTAACCATTAACAATGTCACGTACAAAATAAGAACAATAACTAAAGTCGTACCACATGCTACGGGCCACGTGTGACTGAGCACGTGCGACTGACCATGTGTTACTATTTCAATGAATAAACTGTCATATATAACAACTGAAATAATTAAAATACAATCTTCTGCCGGTAATAATACTTAATTTTGGAGCCTTGAGTATAGAACCACATAAACCTCATACCTCAGGCGTTCCATAGTTAATTATGTTAACATGTAACCATTACAACAAGTAATAGTTACTGACAATATTAATGCTCATCATGGAACCGCGAGCATAGAACCACACAAACCTAATGTATCTACGGCGTTCCATAGTTACTGTTTTAACACACACTCTTTCAACAAAATAGTTACGGACAGAAAGACTCAGCATGGCGTAACTCTATACGGCATTATTTCGACATAAATCATGACGCTATAACTAAACAGAATTGACGTTAAATACAAAATACAATGTTAACATAAATTTCCACAAACCTCATCTTCCGAGCAACATTTAGTAAGATTGATCAATGTACAATATAATGTTATTCATAGTTGTTGCATGACACCCTTGTGTGAACAATGGAGTCAGGTGAGCGATATAGGGCCATCGTGGTCCACTTTATTGTTAATAAACTAAAACATCATAAATATTTGCTCAAGTTGTTAGAAATGTATAATTTCTTATGCAATTGCATGTATATATGAATTTAGACTATATAAATTATGTTCATCAATGTTTTATGATTTGTATCTTTTTGAATATCTGTGTAGAAACATTGCTGTCATGTACTATGATGATATTTGTAGTATCTTACTTGCATTAAACATGTTTATTTCTTAATCTTGTTATTAAGTGATTCCCTGATGCAAATCCCCAACCCAGGTCACAGATGATAACACAACTGTTGACTATAGAAATTCCTTGTTTTTTCCCCACCAGACTGTAGGCCTACATGTATTTATAAACAAGGACAAAATGACTTGGTAGCAACATTTTGTCAATATATATATTTTTATGTCTTAATGTATTTTACCTAACCACTAAATTTTTAATTTCCATTAACTGCTACTTTCTTGTCTAACCTCCCCCCCCCCCCCTATTTTCAGGTCGAATATACAAATGTAAGTTTCCCCTACCACCCTTCACCACTTATGCAAGTGACCTAGCATATTGAATATACATTAAGATTTAAAGGCATTCTTTAGCTAAATTGGTTTATATACATGTGGTCAGTGCAACAACCCTTTTCTAAAACACTGTCGACATGTTTGCTATATTGTCGTTTCTTGTGCTTAACAGTAATCCATGCATAGTTATTCTTAGTATAAATAGTGTGTGTTTTACGTTTATTTATCGTCGCTACCGGTTGCCCATTTGAGCGACACCTGAAGAGATTAGTCATTTTAGATTTTGGAGGATAGTGCAATGATACAGACAGAGACCCATTCCAGAGTATCCTCTGGTTCTTTTACCAGTTCAGCGTGTTACCACTGGACTACAGATCCACCTAAATGGTGTCCACACGTTGGTTGTTTTATATGCCTGTTGTATAGCAACGAGGCGAGTCTCTCGTTTATAGTCCCATCTGAAAGATTTGATATTGAGAGGGTCATGCTCATCACTTTTAGATGATGTTTATTTTAAACGTTTTAGAAAACTTAATCGCCCAAATGCGATGGCGATTTTTAAATATGGGGGTGGTTGAGATGTCTTGCTAATATATACATCCATTCTCTAACCCCTACATTGTTATTTATAGCAGATGAGTATTGCTATGGCAACAATTGTTGTCATAGCTTTTCTTGTTATATGTACTGTTTGTTGCAGAGTTAGGCTCAGCTGAGTATGTAGAGTTCAATGAACTGGCTAGTCACACATATGCTAGCCATTACTAACTACAGTTAGTACCGTAGCCAGAGGCAAATTTCAACCAAGGCAATCTAGTGGGTCCGGGGGCATACATAGTTCCCCCTTCAAATTGTTGGGGTATAGTCTAAGCGATTTCCTGCTTTTTCTGATTTAATGAGTTTAGACGTATAATTATGTACTGACCTTTCAGCTCTCTAGCAGTCAACATTTTATACATATATCAGGATATTTTTGGCATTATATTTATTTAATTGTTTATGCATTGAAATATATAACCGAGACACTTTCCTCGGTGTATCTCAGTGTGGCTACGGGCCTTAGTATTGGGGGAAGCAGATAAAGCAAATACGTGTTGATTTTAGTAATAATCAATCAATCAATCAATCAGTATTGACTGCATTCATTGATAGCAGATTCCATCCCCCGTCTAACCCTAATAACATTAACAGTCTTTCAATTGGGACTTTAAACCGAGGTCTCGTGTCGGTGATTATCACCGTGCAAGTAAAGGAGACGCTATAATGGGTCTCTGTCTGTATCATTGCACTATCCGCCACATTTCTAAAATGACTAATCTCTTCAGGAGGCGTCGCTCTTATGATGGGCAACCGGTAGCGACGATAAATACACGTAACACACACACATTTGTACTCGAAACACCATCCATTAGTAAAATGTTATTTATATTAATTTCGAACATTGATTCAGGCTAGTAAATATAATCTTGTCACATAATGTCTATGCATGCCTCCTGTACAATTTTAGCGGTGCTTCAAGATTTAAAGTTACATGATTGGTTGCTTTGCCGACACGTGTTATTGTGTTCGTTTGGTGGGCTACGGTTCTTGTTGAAGTAGTAATGTATGTGTATGTCAGTTGGGGAACTCGCTTGTTGTGGGGTACCGGGGCGGGTCGAGCTATAATTAAAAGATCCAATTCACAATTTAAATTTTACGAAAAGTTTAATTCATATTTATTAAACCTGGTTCAGATTCTGGATTAGCGTTATGCATAACAACAGCCTAAACACACAATAAACACGTATATGAGGAGTCATAACGATTCCGATATATCATGCATATTTATCGCACCCGTATATGTAAAATTATATATATTACGGAAGCTAAAACCTGCTTACAAAGAACGTACGATATATCCGCATTAATTCCATGTCATACTATCGCATGCGTGAATAATCGAGTCGTACACTTTCTTTAACATGATATTGAATTATTCCAATGTTAATCATTCGTACACAGGTAAAACATTCTCATACATATAATGTTGGTCACATTGATGCATTAAATGTGACTGAAGAATTATCAAGAAATAGCCTTTGTAGACAATGCATTTCTATGTAGGCCTGTATAATGACTACGTAAAATAATATGAATATGTACAATAATATGCAATGAATTAGTTCAATAGATTATCTCGTATATTCCAGATACCACCTGTACACATATGTAATCATATAATTCGATTCGTGGATTTGTAAAACGATACTGCAGCGCTTATATTTGTAATAATACGGCTGAGCATAGTAAACGTACGTATATTTAACACCTATATATCCAGCAGTTGTGCCTGCTTAGAATACAGATAAATACAATGGATTAACAATGATACGATCACATTTTCTTCAAGTCACCACTTTCATGAGTGTCCGTTTTTGTTTCACTGTGTTACGCTAATTGCGGATATACGATGCATGTCGTATTTAGACAATTGTTTATTAGAACTATTGAAACGGTAGCATAATAGTACCTTGATAAAGTGGCTGACGGGAAGTCAATGCTATTCTAGATGCGATAACTCATGTTGAATGGTTTATAGCATAGATTGTGAAAATCATTAAAGAAAACTGTTTTCTTCCATTTTGCCAACATCTCATAAATGCCTTAGAAACCGTCGCACGTGCTATTCAACACACAATCGTAAGTGAGCCAATATGAATTATACTAGACGTAAGAAACAACTATTTTGCAATGACGGAACTTATCTAATGTCAACTACATATGTATTATTTCTTGGACAGTATATTCATTATGTGCATTGTGAATATTCTAGTTATTATTCGCCGGTCTCGGTTAAATTAACATAGACAGTTGTGTGCAGTTTATGCATCTATATGCTGAGAAGACCCGATTGCAATACAATTAATATCATATTAGTCAGCTATCATAAAATCATACAACATAGTGCGACGTCAATGCTTATTAAAGAGAATAAAAGAATATTAGAGACTATTACCTATCATTAAAAGATCCAATTCACAATTTAAATTTTACGATAAGTTTAATTCTTATTTATTTAACCTCGTTCAGATTCTGGATTAGCGTAATGCAGCCATAATATCGGGGTATATATTAGCTAGTGCTGGATTCGAATGCACACCAAACCAGATTGAGTAGCCAATGGGTGAATTTTGAAACGCCCACCTATCCAGGTTGGGCAGAAAATGGGTGAATTTTGAATCTTCATTGACCCATAATGCCCATGGCAGGCACGTTTATTATTATCCAAATATGCAACAGAACAAACAATTAATATTTATACTGCTTGACACATCATGTTTAAGATATTTATGCTTCTATATGCTGATGACATTGTTATATTTGCAAATTCAGCGGAAGAACTACAACGGAGTATTGATTTACTGTATGAATATTGTAGTATTTGGAAACTGAAGGTTAATGTAGCCAAAACAAAGGTAATGGTCTTTAAGAAAGGTGGTTCAATCCCAAGAAATACTGTGTTTTATTATGATGGTCAGCAAATTGATATAGTCAATCAATTTTGTTATGTAGGCCTAGTATTTACGACTGGTGGGAGTCTTAGCAATGCACATAACACTTTATCAGGCCAAGCACAGAAGGCCATGTTTCAATTAAACAAGTATTTGTATAAGTTTACCTACATACCGCCTAAAGACAGGATAGAATTGTTTGATAAATTAGTGTCGCCTATTCTGAATTATTGTTGTGAAGTAGTAGGTTTTGCTAATGATTTGTCAATTGAAAAGGTACATATGCAGTTTTGCAAAAAGTTGTTAGGAGTTAAAAAGACTACGCAAAATGATTTTGTATATGGTGAACTAGGGCGTACATCATACAAAACTATACAAATGTTTCAAATAATAAAATATTGGTTAAGAATTTTGCAACTAAGGGACAATAAATATGTATTTATAGTATATCAATTACTGAGAAATGATATGGAGTCATATCCGAATAAAAGTAATTGGTGTACGCTTTTGAAAGATTTACTATGTTCACTTGGTTTTGTGGATGCTTGGTTATACCAAGGCGTTGGAAATGTGGATATGTTCCTTACTAGTGTAAAAAAAAGACTAAATGACCAATTTATACAGAACTGGAATGCAAGATTGGCTAATTCTAGTAGAGCATTGTTTTATAGGAATATATCATGTTTTAGATTCCAACCATATTTAGAGTGTTTTAATGTTAATAAATTGTGTCAATCATTATCCCGTTTAAGAATGTCGTCACATAGGTTACAAATAGAGGCCGGCAGGTGGTCTATGCCTGTACGGACACCTGTGTCCGAAAGAAAATGTTTAACCTGTAATATAATTGAAGATGAGTACCATTTTATCATTGAGTGTAATATGTATGCTAATATTAGAAACTTGTATATATCTAGAAAATACTGGATCAGACCGAATATGTTAAAATTTTCTGAACTCATGAACTCAGTAAATAAGCAGGAAATACGAAATTTAGGTCTGTATATTTATAATGCATTCATAATTAGAAATACAGTCATGTGTAGAAGTTAGTTGAATTACAATTATGCTTTTGCTTTGAGTACAAATGATGCTATGTATTATACATATTTAAAACGTTATATAGGTGTATACTATATATGATAATGTTGTACAGGTATACTTGTGATGCTATATACTATTGAAAAACGTATTTAATAATTTGTTATATAGCCGAGGTATGTAATACATATAATAATGCTGTATATGTATACTTGTTATCCACTGGCCGAATATTGTTATCTTCGCTTTCGAACAAGATAGACTGATGGTGGAACAGCGTTGTAGCGTTGCATAGTATTCAGAATGTGCATATGGAGTGCAACATTTTGATCCTGAGATGGCATTTATCATTACGATTAAGATACAAATGGAGAATTATTTTCGCTATGATTTGGAGAAAATAGCAATTAAGAACAGTTATAAATGCGTATGTTTTCTATATGTTTGTGCTAGCTTACATACTATTTATGTTGTATTAGGTGTGTTCTCATGTGATTGGAAAGTTGAATGGAATTTAATTAATTAATCTATGTATATGTCATGTAATATTAATCTACAAAGCCGCTCTGAATTAAATAAATGGATGCGTTCTGATTTACAAATAAGACCACATGTTAAATTTATTTTATTTAACATTTAGCAATGAATATGGTTACGAAGGGTTTACTAATCGGCCATGTTATACAACTTTGCAACAACTTCAATTTTGTATGTTTGGTTTTGTGTTTTGTTGTGTCTTTTGACCTTCTCCTTGTTGGAAATAAAGAACTATTTTGCTTTAATTATAAGACACATATCAGATAAATATTACAGGTATTTACACATAGATATAAATATAAATGGCTGTGGGAGCTCATTTGTATAAAATGTATGCTTTATGTTTGCACTGTTCGCTAACTGTATATAATATGTATGTATGTCCTCATGGGCTTGACAGCCTATTGGAATTTAATAAAATAAACTAAACTAAAACATCATATTGCACAGACGAGTAATATAGATGTTGTATACTAATTATCTAGGTTGAATGGCAGTCATTATCTGTGTAAAGATATGAAGTATTTGATGTGCTTAATTGCAACGAACAAATGTTTTAAATTATAAATGTATAAACTCTTCGAAATTTAGTAAGGTTGAAAACGGTTACTTATTAGTTATGAAATTGAAGTCTCTATAAATAAATTGACTCCCTTATTGTATAAATAAAATGTACATCTAATAGGAATGAACTAGCTATCAATTTCAGCTTGATAGCAGCTCTCTATGTAGCTAAATGGAGCAATATATGTGTCGCATTTTGAGCAAGCAAACGTTATTATTATATAGTTCGAGTATTCGAACAAAGCATATCATTTTACATATTATTCTTATGTTATCAAGCTCATGAATGCTTTAAACTCCATACTGAATGCTTCTGACAGACGGATCTGTAGTCCAGTGGTTAACACGTTGGACTGGTAATCCAGGGATTGCAGGTTCGATGCCACGTCTGACCCTAATAAAATGAGATATCGTTTCATGTAGGTGCTTTACCCCTTGCACGTAAAAGAACCAGATGAGACTCAGCAAGTACCAATCATTTTATTATTGATTACAATCGTCGGCTATCCAATTGCAAAAAAGTAATTAGTTACGCATATCAGCTGTTAGAGCTCACCAAACAACTTAATAACACAAGTGTGAAACCTTGCATGCTTTTCAGTATACGTTTACAATTACATAGAGCTTGTGCAAGTCGTGGCACGAGTCCGTTATAACTATAATGTATGTGTCTTTCATTATTCAGTAGGGGCATGCGAATGAATATATATATATATATATAGCCTAATATATATCATAGCCTATTGTTGGAAAGATGTAACAAGACGAAAACACCGTCTATGTACATGCTTGTGTTTCATTAATCTGAATATTACTAATAATTTATTATAGACTATTGTCTGCAATTCCAGGCCCGTAGCCGTACTGAGGCACACCGAGGCAGCTAGCGAGCTGAAAGGTTAGTACATAGGTATACATCTAAGCTCATTAATTCAGAAAACGCAGGACATCGCTTCTATACACCAACCATTTTAAGGGGGAACATGCCCCAGGACCCACCCCCCTATATTGCCTCGGTTGAAATTTGCCTCTGGCTACAGTACTGAAATTGTCGTCATTTGCTAGTCCAATACGAGCGTGAATGTGTCAGTATTGATACTTAACTCGGCCAATATGGAGCTATGGTATGTACAAGGCCTGTATGAAAACGTAGAAGTATGATTGGTTTGTGGATCTCGGCCTGTATGAGATTGCCTGGCGAAATTCCTTAACAGTCGTCATCTTGGAAACATATCTCGTTCATGCTACTTTGCTAGTTAAAATCTTTAAAAACAAGAGTGTAAACTCGATCTTTATTTGGTCACAGCTATTTAGAATTTATTAAATTTTAGTTGTGATAAGCCTATCAAACAGTTGATTTGATAATATTGTATTGCTCTTTATACATGTATATAACAATAACAATCGTTTAGCAAATGGGTTGGGCCACAAGTTCTAACAACATTAGTGGTTGGCCCTCCCCATAAAACAAATTAAGAACAACAGATTGTAAATGGCGTGGTTAGTGCTGAAAACATGTACATACTGCATGTTACAAGATTTAATATAGTTAGTCAGTGAATTTTCAAAGCACATTTTTCTCAATCCATTGTTCGGTTTCCCTAGAATTGCACCACAGGACCCAAAACGAGAACATATTGGAGAGTTACTAACTCAAATAGCGCAAATATATTATTATTAAATAAAAGTAATCAGTTAAAACGATGTGTTTGTTTAATAAATGTCTGTACTGCTGTGAAAATTACTATGTTGTTTCAAAGTATCTCTACCGAATAGTAGCATATAAACACTATGAGGATGATAAACTCTTGTTTCCAGAAATAGAACAATTCTTGGAGCATAGGTATTTATAACATTGGAAGAAAAGAAGTGTTTACCATTTTCAATTGGAAACTCGTATTCACACTTAGGGTTTTCTCTTACATGATTGTTGTATAAATCGTCATTTAAATTGCTACATGTGTTTCTTAAATGGGCGTGGGTACCGTGTGTGCTTTAAATGTTTCTTTCAATCTAGTTTTAAATATACTTAGAGATGCGGAGTATGTCAGTATTAAGTTGGTTCCATAGTGCAGTAGAGGAGGGTATAAATGAGTTACTATATAATTGGGTTCGACTTGCTATAGTGAGATAGTTTCGGAGGGGATAATCGGGGAAAGGAAATATCGTTTCTAAATATTCGGGGAGAATGTCGTTTTTGGCTTTGTAGACTATTACTAGTAGTCTGATAATGGTACCCAACCTATTTCATTTAATAGAGATTCTATAGATGTACACCTAGTTAACCCGGTAACGATACGTGCTGCTTCAAATTGTAGGTATTCTAATAATTGTTTTTCGTATGCTGTGCATCAGTCCCATACAACAGATACATATGCTAAGATAGGTCGCATATATGATATGTAATCTGAGTTAGAGTTGATCTATTTAATTTAAATTTAAGAGCACGCATTGAACTTAATGCTTTGGGCGCTGAAAGAGTATTGTTAGTAATATGTTCGTGTCATTTAAGATTCAATGAGAATGTTATACCTAAATGTTTGTGAGTGTCGACACTAAGTAAATTATCTGCTATAAGTATTGTTAACGTAAACAAGAAATAACAGGGTCCAAGGACGGGGCCTTGGGGAACAACAGCAGTGATATTGCATTATATTAGAAAGTTCGGATCCTACAAAGACGGACTGTTTCCGATTGGACAGATAGAAGACGTTCATTGATGATTCCATACTGTTTAAGTTTAAACAAGAGACCACGGTGCCATACTCTGTCAAAAGCTTGATATATATCACAGAAAATTATACATGTTGAATAATTATTTGTTGTCGAAAGATTCACAGAGTTGATGATAAATGTCTAACAATTGATATACGGTTGAATGGCCGGGTAAAAACGTGAGTGCAAAGAATATATCAAATTGTTGGAATACAAATGATTATAAATATGTTTAAATATTATTGACACAGCTTGACTGCCAACACAGCTAATTAAAGAAATAGGTCTATAATTAGATGGGGTATTCCTACTACCTTTTTTGAAAAGGGGCATAACTTTACGAATTTCCATGCGTTTGGAAACACTCCAACACAAATTGACCTATTAAATAAAATGCATAGAGGACTAATTACTGTATCCCGTGTTTCTTTTAGCATTCGGTGACTTATTTCGTCTGGTCATACTGCCTTGTTCAGCATAAATGAAGAAAGAATGTCGTTTATTTCCTGAGCAGTAATTATAATAAAGTTAGGTAATATTCAATTTGTTTTATAATGAATGGGTGGTAACTGTGCATATGTCTCATCAAGTCTCGAAACAGATACGGAATATTCATTTAAACAGATAGCCTTTTTTCAATATCCGTTGTATAATAACATTTTCATTTCCGTTATTTTCTATAATTAATGTGGAAATCGAATTACAACTATTGTTATTATGTTTTCCAATATAATGTATGTTATTATGCTTTGCTTCTTTTGTGGAGATTTCAAGAGTATTAAAAATTAGTTCTTTGCATTTTTTTTTAGGTTATTCATTTTATTACGTACATGTTTATAAGGGTTCCAATCCACACTTGAATTAAATTTTAACGCATTTTTCTTTAACCGCTCACGATGACGAGATGTTCTACGTATTACAGAGTCATACCAGGGTTTATCATTTGGGCGGAGAGTAACAATGGATGTAGGAATACATTGTTTAGCTAAACTAATAAATGTTCCATAATTATTACAAATTTCACTCATAAATATACCGGAATTAACGACAGTTATTTTATTAGAGACAGCAAGTGGATCAATTAGTGTCACGGAATGACCATTGTTGGTTCGAGTATTACAATTGTAGGTCGTTGATTAGTAGAATATCTATAAACTTATGATTATTTGTATTTAGCTGATCTTCATTAATATCGCCGATGATCGAGATTGAGGCGCAATAATTGATTGCCTTTTTAATACAATTGTTAAACCTTGTCCAGAAATCTGCAGATGCATTCGGTTGTCTATAAACTGTACATAGTAAACATTTTGATTTTTGTTTTTAAATTCAATCCATATTGATTCATATAAATAATATTCTAGATGTGCTTTTCGTTGAGAAATTAAATCATCAGAAATATAAACCAAGTCACGTCACGTTAACCGTACACACTGTCGTCTGGCTGGATAAGCAGTAAACAGAAAGTAGATATACATTTAGTTAAACTTTACAAATACAAATTTCAAATACGTTCCGAGCAAACAGGTTTTATGAAATGTAGCTATATTGATGTACATGTTCGTTTAATATATGAACTAATAGATTATGTTGCAGAAAACAATAGTCCAGGTCTAATTTTCTTCTTCGATTATGAGAACGATTTTGACAGTCTCAACCATGAATTTCTAATACGATGTCTGACGTTTGGTGATTCCTTCATAAAATGGGTGAAATTATTCTATAACAAGAGTAGTAGCATCATTATCAATAACGGTCACATGTCAGAAACTTTTGAAATCGGAAGAGGTGTTCGACAAGGCTGTCCCTTGTTATCCTCACTTTTCATCCTTTGTATAGAACCGCCAACACATGTCATAGCCAATTATCCTAACATCAAAATAGGAATACAGTATTTGCAGACGATGCCACGTATATAAATAATGAAAAAAAGAATCATTTTGACGCTTAATAGAACTAATAACTGAATTTGGAAATGAATCTTGCCTCACCTTGTAATACCTCTAAATCAACAATTCTAAAAGTACAATGCTGAAAAATATTTCAACTGGACATCAGAAAATGCAAAAACACTAGGTATGGTCTTCAGCAATAATAGACAACTGTATACCAAAAATTCAAGAATTTAAGAATTGTTTAAAAAACAATGGCAGCACAGAAAATTAACACTGTTATGGACAATTACAGTAATTAAAACGTTTGCTCTACCGAAAATAATTATCCTTTTGCTGTATTATCAAATCCTCACGAAAACGCCATTAATGACATCAATAAAAGCATATATAACTGCATATGGGACAATGAGCCTGAAAAGATCAAACGCAATATAATAATTAGAGAATACGAATATGGTGGGTTAAAATTAACAGACATAAAACCTATACAAGTATATTTGGTAGAAATACTTCTAGATGACAAAAACAAAGGTTCGTGGAAATGTTTGTATGCGAATATTCTTGAAAAATCTGGCAAGGAACTATTATTTGAATGTAATATGTCATTAAAAGATATAAATAAAAATATTATGTTCTTAAATATCATTTTAACAGCATGGTTTAAAATAAAAACTGAGTTTAGTAAAGATTCATAACCAATTGATAAACATTTCATATGGAATAACTCGTGTATAACAATTGAAGAGAAACGGTTTTCTGACAAAATTTACAATACACAAATAAATTGTTCAAAACAGCAGATCAATAGAAACGAACATACATCTTGAGCATAGATACATTGTTTGGTGCAACTAGCATTTAAAAACTAGCTGATCATATATAAAATCATTCTATTTTTCAAACGTATGAAACGACCATTAGAGAGACATTATTATATGTGATATGTATGTTGCATACTGCTGTGTATGTTACCCATTAGGGGACTAAAAATAATTTGCTTACAAATACCAGGTAATGATGAGGTGAACTGATGTTCTAACTGTTAGCGGATGATATATTGAATCATGCTCAAGGCTATTAACATTTCAGAAACTGACAGTTTGCGGGAACAATAACAAAAAATTGAACAACAATAATAACTTACCTTAAAACAACGTACATTATTATTATTATTGGCCTCCTTTCAAACGGCCAGAGAATTATATTAAATCGTAAATGTAAATATACGAAATTAACAATTTTAATTAGTAAAATCTTGTTATATAAGTGTGTGTTTTAATAAAGATATAAGCATCAAACGGATCCAATATGTAACCTATTGGTATTTTGTTCGGCGCTATTGGATCGTTTTCGGCTTATATTCTATACATAAACTACCAACTATGTATCTCAAGCTTTTCTACCGTTAGTAGTTACTTGTTGTTGCTGTTGAAAATATTCTATAGTCAATTAATAAAATTGTCATTAATTAAGTGATTTCGTATTGGCATTGTTATTGGGATTCAACCAGTCATATTGGATTCGGACTCTGTCCAATATGACAGGCTTCATCACTTAATTAATAGCATTATATATTATCGCTACTGTCATAGGTTTATAGATTGATATGTCTATGAAACAAATGACCACATTTATATAAATGTATTGCACATGCTCCTAAAACAATGTTATGTTTTTAAGAGGTTCAGACACATGTTTCTCAGCGATACACTGAAATGATGCCCCTTTTTGCAGTCGCGACGGAGGGTAGCAAGATCATTTCTTTTACTGTAAGTAATCATGTCGTTTCGAAACACATGTTCGACATTATAGTGCGCATGGTTTGTGCTAGAGCTTAGCCCATTGTACTCTATACCCAGGCGTTCCAAGTACGATGCTGTGTTGTCGTCATATAACCCGCTTTCAATAGCGCTTGTATCATTGTTAGACAGACTGTCACCTGCCTGTGACAATACTCTGTTATCTAGGGTTGGTGCAGCAGCTCCATGTGAACTTCCTGTTGCCATGTACAACACCATGTAAGTGAATTCAGCTAATCTATATCTTGTACCTATAAATAAACAAACAGAACCATTTAGTGTTGTTTTGATAATATTACTAGAACTATTACTGTTACTCTCTCCTCTCCTCTCCTCTCCTCTCCTCTCCTCTCCTCTCCTCTCCTCTCCTCTCCTCCTCTCTCCCTTCCCTCCCTCCCTCCTCCTCTCCTCTCCTCTCCTCTCCTCTCCTCTACTCCTCTCCTCTACTCCTCTCCCTTACTCTCTCTCTATCTTCTCTGCTCTCCCCGCCTCTCGTCTCATCTCTCTCTCTATCTGTCTCCCTCTATCTCCATCTCTATACGCTACCTTTGTATATCCCTCTCTCTCTACCAACTCTAACTCTTATGTATTATCCCCCATTAATTCTAAGAATTGGAAGTCGTGATAGCGCAGTAGAACGTTCGCTTCAGGTTTGAAAGGCCCGGAATGAACACCCGGCTGTAAACCATGCTAATTGTGCACTAAGCCAGGGGACTTAAATGCCGCTCTCCCTATTCTCTCTCCAATGGATTACGTCAGGAATGAGGTCTCGAGAGTGATAAGTTGTAGGATCTTGTTTCGTCATCGAGGTATAAATCCAAGAATATAAATATCATATTTAGGATAAGCCATGTATTCCAAGTAATAAAACATGGTGCACCGGTCATGAGTTAATAACCAAAATATCATCTGGCGATTAATATAGTTGGGGTCCTACACTACTACCTTACACAATGAAACTACACTACAATCCTACACAACTATCCTTCACTACTATCCTACACTACTATCCTACACTACTATACTACACTACTATACTACACTACTATATTACACTACTATACTACACTACTATACTACACTACTATACTACACTACTATACTACACTACTATGCTAAATTATTATCCTACACTACTATCCTACACTACGATACTACTCTACTATACTACACTACTATACTACAATACACTACTACACTACTATACTACACTACTACACTACACTACTTTCATACACTACTCTCATACATTACAATACTACATTACTAACTACTATACTACACTACTATACTACACTACAATACTACACTACTATTATACACTACTATACTACACTACTATACTACACTACTATCCTACACAACTCTCTTACACTACTAGCATACACTACAATGTTAAACTACTATAAAACACTACTATATTATACTACTATACTACACTACTATTCTACACTACCATCATACACTACTGTATTATATTACTATACTACATTACTATCCTACACTACTATTCTACACTACTATCTTACACTACTAGCATACACTACAATGTTACACTACTATAAAACACTACTATATTATACTACTATACTACACTACTATCATACACAACTTTCATATACTACAATACTACACTACTATGCTACACTACAATACTACACTATTATCCTATATAGCTATACAACATTACTATCCTATATTACTATACTACATTATTATACTACACTACTATACTACACTACTATCCTACATTACTATAATACACTACTATCATACACTACTATTCTCCACTACTATACTACACTACTATACTACACTACTATCATAAAATAATATACTACATTATTATACTACACTACTATCCTATGCTACTATACTAAACTACTATCCTACACTACAATACTACACTAATTTCCTACATTACTATAATACACTACTATCAAACACTACCATCATACACTACTGTATTATATTACTATACTACATTACTATCCTACACTACTATTCTACACTACTATCCTACACTACTATGCTACACTACTATACTACATTACTATAATACACTACAATCATACATTACTATCATACACTACTATCATGCACTACTACACTACACCACAACACTACACTACTATCATACACTACTATTCTACACTACTATACTGCATACTTATCCTACACTGCTATACTACAATAATATACTACACTACTATACTAAACTACTATACTACACTACTATAATACAATACTATCATACACTAATATACTACACTACTATACTATATTACTATCCTACACTACTATACTACACTACTATATTACATTACTATACTACACGACTAACCTACACTACTATCATAAATTATACTACTATACTACACTACTATACTACACTACTATACTACACTAGTACCATGCACTACTATCATACATTACTTTCATACACTACTATACTACACTAGTATACTACATTACTATACTACACTACTATACTACACTGCTATACTACACTACTTTTTACACTACTATCCTACATTACTATCATACACAACAAAACTACACTACTACCATGCACTACTATCATACACTAATATACTACACTACTAGACTAGACTACTATCCTATATTACTATCCTACTCTACTATCCTACACTACTATACTACACTACTATAATACACTACTATCCTACATTACTAGACTACACTACTATCATACATTACTATCATACACTACAATACTATGCTACACTACTATTCTACTATACTATACTACTATACTAAACTACTATACTACACTACTAAACTACACTAATAACATACACATTCTACACTAATATTCTGAAATACTATCATACACTACTACACTACAATACTATACTACACTACTAAACTACACTACTATACTACACTACTATACTACACTTCCCATACTTGAGGAGCTCGACAGCGAGCCAACCATGGCTGAACTTGAAAAAGCCATCAAAGCCCTCACCAGCGGAAAAGCAGCAGGAACTGATGCCATACCCCCTGAGCTGATTAAACAAGGGAAGCCAGCTCTACTACCACTTATCCATGAACTTCTCTGTCTATGCTGGAAGGAAGGTGAAGTGCCACAAGACATGCGCGATGCAAAGATAGTCACACTCTTCAAGAATAAGGGTGACAGAAGCGACTGCAACAACTATCGCGGCATATCCCTACTCAGTGTTGTTGGCAAAGTATTTGCTCGGGTCATTCTCGCAAGACTGCATGTGGTAGCAGAGCACATATACCCAGAATCCCAGTGTGGTTTCCGATCTGGTCGATCCACCGTTGACATGATCTTTTCAGTAACGCAACTCCAGGAAAAGTGTAGGGAGCAACAACAACCACTGTACCTCGCATTCGTGGACCTAACAAAGGCATTCGACCTGGTCAGTCACTGTTCAAACTGCTACACAAGATTGGCTGTCCACCAAAATTGCTAAGCATGATCACGTCGTTCCACAAAGACATGAAGAGCACCGTCAGCTTCGACGGCGACACTTCCAAGCCTTTTCCCATCCTCAGCGGAGTCAAGCAAGGCTGCGTCCTCGCACCGACGCTCTTCGGCATCCTCTTCTCACTCCTCCTGACATATGCCTCCCAGTCCTCCTCTGACGGTGTCTACATCCACACTCGACACGATGGCAAGCTATACAACTTGGCCCGCTTGCTCGCCAAAACCAAAACAACTCGTGTCCTACTCAGGGAGATGCTGTTCGCTGACGATGCAGCCCTCGCAAGCCACACACACAATGGCCTCCAGCGCCTCATGGATCAGTTCTCCAATGCATGCCGTGAGTTTGCCCTAACCATCAGCATAAAGAAAACAGAGGTCATGACCCAGGACGTTGCAGATCCAGCTCCCATAGCCATTAACGGCTCTACACTCGTCATGGTCGACAACTTCAGATATCTAGGATCACTGATATCCAACAACCTGTCCCTCGATGCTGAGATCAATGCACGCATTGGGAAAGCAGCCACCGTCATGTCAAAACTCACCAAGAGAGTCTGGGAGAACAGAAACCTAACGCTGAACACCAAGTTGAAGGTCTACCAGGCCTGCATACTCAGCACGCTCCTCTACGGCAGTGAGTCATGGACGACATATGCCAGACAAGAGACAAAGCTGAACTCATACCATATGAGGTGCCTTCGCAGGATCCTGGGAATCACTTGGGAAGATAGGGTCACCAATACAGAGGTCCTCAGCAGAGCGAGTTCAACAACCATCTATGCAATGCTCAGTGAACGCCGCCTGTGCTGGCTAGGTCATGTCCGACGCATGGACAAAGGACGCATCCCCAAAGATCTACTGTACGGTCAACTTGAACAAGGATCACGTCCAACTGGTCGCCCGCACCTAAGATACAGGGACGCTTGTAAGAGGGACCTACGTACTGCGCAAATCAACATAGAGTCTTGGGAGGACACAGCATCAAACCGGTTATCATGGAGACACGTTGTGAAAGCTGGGTCAGACGATCCAAGGCTGAGCGAACTCGGCTCGTGAGATGCGAAAGGCATCAACCACACTGGATGACTCGATCTTCACCTGCGATGACTGCAACAGAGACTGCCACTCAAGAATAGGCCTACTCAGTCACCGCAGAAGATGTTGAACAAGAGCGCAATCCATCGTCTCATAAGACGGACGGAGGCTGATGATACTACACTACTATTTTACACTACTATCCTACAATACTATCTTACACTACTATACTACACTACTATACTACACAATTATACTACACTACCGTATTACACTACCATCCTACACTACTATCCTACACTATTATACTACACTACCATCCTACACTAATAACAGACACTACTATACTAAACTAATATACTACACTACTATCATACACTACTATCATACACTAATATACTACACTACTATACTATATTACTATCATTCACTACTATGCTACACTACTATTCAACACTACTATACTACACTACTCTACTACACTACTATACTACAATATCATACACTATTATACTACACTACTATACTACACTACTATACTACACTATTATACACTATTATACTACACTACACTACTATACTACACTACTCTACTACACTACTATACTGTACTATCATACACTACTATACTACACTACTATACTACACTACTATACTACACTACTATCCTACACTACTATCATACACTACTATCCTACATTACTACAGTACACAATCTACTGTACTACACTTCAATAATACACTACTAAACTACACTACTGTCCTACATTACTATACTACACTACTGTACTACACTTCTATAATACACTACTAAACTACACTAATAACATACACTAATGTTCTCCACTACTATACTACAATACTATAATACTCTACTATACTACACTAGTATCCTAAACTACTATCCTACAGTAATATAATACACCACTATATTACACTACCATCCTACAGTACTATCCTACACAACTATACTACACCACCATCCTACACTATTATACTACACTACCGTATTACACTACCATCCTACACTACTATCCTACACTAGTATACTACACTACCATCCTACACTAAAAGCATACACTACTATACTAAACTACTATAATACACTACTATCATACACTACTATCATACACTAATATACTACACTACTATACTACACCACTATCCTACACTACTATACTACACTAATATAGTACACTACTATATTACACTACTATAGTACATTACTGTCCTACACTACTTACTATACTACACTAATATAGTACACTACTATAGTACACTACTATACTATACTACCATCCTACACTACTATACTACACTACTATAGTACACTACTATAGTACACTACCATCCTACACTACTATACTACACTAATATATTACACTACTATAATACACTACTATCATACACTACTATCATACACTATTATACTACACTACTATACTACACTACTATCCTACACTACTATACTACACTACTATAGTACACTACGTTACTACACTACTATCCTACACTACTACACTACACTACTATAGTACACTACTATACTACACTACTATCCTACACTACTATACTACACTACTATAGTACACTACTATCCTACACTACTATACTACACTAATATAGTACAATACTATAGTACACTACCATCCTACACTACTATACTACACTAATATATTACACTACTAGAGTACACTACTATACTACACTACTATCCTACACTACTATATTACACTACTATAGTACACTACTATCCTACACTACTTACTATACTACACTAATATAGTACACTACTATAGTCACTACTATACTACACTACCATCCTACACTACTATACTACACTACTATAGTACACTACTGTAGTACACTACCATCCTACACTACTATACTACACTAATATATTACACTACTATAATACACTACTATCATACACTACTATCATACACTAATATACTACACTACTATATTACACTACTATCCTACACTACTATACTACACTACTATAGTACACTACGTTACTACACTACTATCCTACACTACTACACTACACTACTATAGTACACTACTACAATACACTACTATCCTACACTACTATACTACACTACTATAGTACACTAATATAGTACACTACTATAGTACACTACTATACTACACTACCATCCTATACTACTATACTACACTACTATACTACACTACACTACTATCCTACACTACTATACTACACTACTATACTACAATACTATGCTACACTACTATACTACACTACTATACTACACTACTATACTACACTACTATACTACACTACTATCCTACACTACTATACTACACTACTATAGTACACTACTATACTACACTACCATCCTATACTACTATACTACACTACTATACTACACTACACTACTATCCTACACTACTATACTACACTACTATACTACACTACTATGCTACACTACTATACTACACTACTATACTACACTACTATACTACACTACTATACTACACTACTATACTACACTACTATACTAAACTAATATAGTACACTTCTATAGTACACTACTATACTACACTACCATCCTACACTACTATACTACACTACTATACTACACTACACTACTATCCTACACTATTATACTACACTACTATACTACACTACTATGCTACACTACTATACTACACTACTATACTACACTACTATACTACACTACTATACTACACTACTATACTACACTACTATACTAAACTACTATCCTACACTACTATCCTACACTACTGTCATACACTACTATACTACACTACTATGCTATGCTACTCTACTATACTATATTACTATACTAAACTACTATACTACACTACTATACTACACTACTATACTACACTACTATCCTACACTACTACACTACACTACTATAGTACACTACTATACTACACTACTATCCTACACTACTATACTACACTACTATAGTACACTACTATCCTACACTAGTATACTACACTAATATAGTACAATACTATAGTACACTACCATCCTACACTACTATACTACACTACTATACTACAATACTATGCTACACTACTATACTACACTACTATACTACACTACTATACTACACTACTATACTACACTACTATACTACACTACTATACTACACTACTATACTAAACTAATATAGTACACTACTATAGTACACTACTATACTACACTACCATCCTACACTACTATACTACACTACTATCCTACACTTCTATACTACGCTACTATCCTACATTACTATACTACACTGCCATCCTACACTACTATACTACACTACTATATTACACTATTATACTACACGACTAAACCACACTAGTATCATGCACTGCACTACTACACACACTGTACTACACTACTATACTAAACTACTATCCTACACTACTATCCTACACTACTATCCTCACTACTTGCATATACTACTATACTACACTACTATACTACAATACTATACTACACTACTCTACTACACTACTATACTACACTACTCTCCTACACTACCATCCTATACTTCTATACTACACAACTATACTACACTACTATACTACACTACTATCCTACACTACTATCCTACACTACTATAGTACACTACTATACTACACTACTATACTACACTACTATACTACACTAATATACTACACTACTAAACTACACTACTATACAACATTACTATACTACACTACTATACTACACTACTATACTACACTACTATCATACACTACTATCATACACTACTGTCATACACTACTATACTACACTACAATCCTACACTCCTCTACTAAACTACTATCCTACATTACTATACTACACTACTATACTACACTACACTACACTACACTACTACACTACTATACTACACTACTATACAACACTACTATCATACACTACTATCCTACACTACTATCATACACTATTATACTACACTACTATGCTATTCTTCAATACTACTATACTACTATACTACTATACTGCTCTATTACACTACACTACTACACTACTATACTACACTACAATACTACACTACTACACTCCTCTACTACTATGCTACACTGCTATACTATACTACACTAGTGTCCTACAGCCTACAGCCCAAAGGCGATATTTGATTGCTACCACCGTACTATCTCACATACTTCATGGTCCGAGGATCGAACCCATATTGCATTGGTGAGAAGCGAGCGCGCTAACCACTGCGTTAATCGGACATGTCCTACTTTCTAAAAACTTTTTAAAAGTCGCTAAAGATTCTGACGTCATTTACTCATCAATATATTAACTAGTACGTTTTTGTTTGCGCACTACTTGAGCTAGTTGTTTGCCCGTCGCCATTTCAGGCTAGTTTATGCAAATTAATTTTGCTCAATTGCACAACAACTTCCTACAACTTATATTAATCACTCTGGAGACCCCCATTCCTGATGGAATTCGTCGCCAAGAGGGAGAGAAGAGGCACTGTGGAATTTAAATGCCTTGCCTAATGACACAATCGTAACGGCTACAGCTGGTCGTGAACTACGGGCGTTTCGCACCTGAAGCAAACGCGCTACCACGGCGCTATCACGACGTCCACTACATCACACTGATGGCGTTATTTCATATGGGACGTTATCAATCTGACGTGCGGTAGGTTGGTGGTTCCCGATGTCTTTCGTCCGTGCCTGAAATACGTCTCAGTGGGAGGGGTGGGGACACACGGGATCTTAATAGATGGATAGTCGCCATATCGTCTAAGCTGTTCAAGCGACTTTAACAACAAAGGAACAAACCTATAGTGAATGCTTGTGAATGTTTGTTCTGGCTGATGCCCGTCATAGAGTAGATCGTGTGTCCGTGTGTCAGCCCCGGCGCAATCAGAAGAAGCAAGCATGCCACAAGCAGTGAATAAGCGTTGGCAATCATCTCTTAGTTTAAATGACGGTGTTCTCAGCTGGGAGCACACATATTTCACTCGAGTAATTATAAATCCAAGGATGGAAGGAAGATTTCGGGGCCTTATATTGTTATTGACAAAGTGTTTAAACCGATAGTTTCCTTAACTGATTGCATGCATCTTCACTGGGGTGCATTGTAATTATAAATCCAAGGAAGATTTCGTGAGCTTAATATTTTGTCCCATGTTGATTAATTATTGAAATAACAAGGTGTATCAACGATGCATACGATTTCACCTGCGTATAGACGAGTGTACAATCACAATCCCCATCCCTTAAGGAAATGAAATGTATGTATCATATAAACGTTAAGGCACTTTATCAGAGCTATTTGTTTCCGGTTCCTGTTGCGTATAATGGCGCTACGTGTCTCTGATAACTGCTGAAAAATAAGAAAGTGTGCACGTTTATTCTAAAGAGAGGATGAAGCTTGGAGAGGATGAAGCTTGGAGAGACACTTCGCTGACCACATCCTCCTGAATTAACACAATATATATCCACACAATATCATCAAACAATTCATCAACACTATATTGAGATGCAGACTCAGCTAAAAACATTAGTTTATGCTGATTTATTTTAGCTTGATTGGGAAACAAGTTCTTACAATATTAATCATTATGGAGACCTCCTTCCTGGTGGAATTCATCGTCATGAGGGAGAGAGAAGAGGCAATGTGGATTTAAGTGCCTTGTCTAAGTGCACAACCATAACGGCTCCAGCTGGGCGTGAACACTGGGCTACAACAGCGGATATCACGACTTCCACAATTTCCAAAAACATCGACCCACGTTCCGAACGGTGGCGGGGGTTAAGACATATATATTGGTCTATGAGTATACAATTGATGTCCTGGAACACAGTTAAAATGGTTCACAGACACATATTGTGACAATAAAAACTTATATTTATCAATTTCGTTGGCGCGGATGAAAGCGTATACTTATTCGAGTGTGAGGAAACCGGAGTACACGGATAAAACCCACCTGTACGATCTGGTGACCCCAGAACAATTTCACATACCTCCCGGTCCGAGGATCGAACCGGGTTGCTTTGCTGAGAAGCGAGCGCGTTAACAACAGCGCCAATAGGACAGCGTAGAACATAGCTCAAAATGTTGATGATGGATTTTAATGAAACTGAGTGGATATATAGAGCGTTGGCCTTGGTGTAATAACTACCCCAACACGTTGTAATAACTAACCCAACACAGTGTAATAACTAACCCAGCACAGTGTAATAACTACCCCAACACAGTGTAATAACTACCACAACACCGTGTAATAACTACCACCACACGGTGTAATAACTACCCCAACACGGTATAATAACTAACCCAACACGGTATAATAACTAACCCAACACAGTGTAATAACTAACTCAGACAGTGTAATAACTAACCTAACACGGTATAATAACTAACGCAACACGGTATAATAACTAACCCAGCACAGTGTAATAACTAACCCAACACGGTATAATAACTACCCCAACACAGTGTAATAACTAACCCAGCACAGTGTAATAACTAACCCAACACGGTATAATAACTACCCCAACACGGTGTAATAACTAACCCAGCACAGTGTAATAACTACCCCAACACGGTATAATAACTAACCCAACACGGTATAATAACTAACCCAACACAGTGTAATAATACCAACACGTAATAACTAACCCAACACAGTGTAATAACTACCCCAACACGGTATAATAACTAACCCAACACGGTATAATAACTACCCCAACACGGTGTAATAACTACCCCAACACAGTATAATAACTACCCCAACACGGTGTAATAACTACCCCAACACGGTGTAATAACTAACCCAACACAGTGTAATAACTAACATAGCACAGAATAATAACTAACCCAGCACGGTGTAATAACTACCCCAACACAGTGTAATAATTAACCTAGCACAGTGTAATAACTACCCCAACACAGTGTAATAACTACTCCAACACTGTATAATAACTACACCAACACGGTATAATAACTTACCCAACACAGTGTAATAACTACCACAACACGGTGTAATAACTACCGCAACACGGTATAATAACTAACCCAGCACAGTGTAATAACTACCCCAACACGGTGTAATAACTACCCCAACACGGTATAATAACTAACCTAACAAAGTATAATAACTACCCCAACACGGGGTAATAACTACCCCAACACGGTATAATAACTAACCTAACAAAGTATAATAACTACCCCAACACGGGGTAATAACTACCCCAACACGGTGTAATAACTAACCCAACTCAGTGTAATAACTAACCCAGCACGGTGAAATAACTACCCCAACACAGTATAATAACTACCCCAACACGGTGTAATAACTACCCCAACACGGTGTAATAACTAACCCAACACAGTGTAATAACTAACATAGCACAGAATAATAACTAACCCAGCAAGGTGTAATATCTACCCCAACACAGTGTAATAATTAACCTAGCACAGTGTAATAACTACCCCAACACAGTGTAATAACTACTCCAACACTGTATAATAACTACACCAACACGGTATAATAACTAACCCAACACAGTGTAATAACTACCACAACACGGTGTAATAACTACCGCAACACGGTATAATAACTAACCCAGCACAGTGTAATAACTACCCCAACACGGTGTAAAACTACCCCAACACGGTATAATAACTAACCTAACAAAGTATAATAACTACCCCAACACGGGGTAATAACTACCCCAACACGGTGTAATAACTAACACAACTCAGTGTAATAACTAACCCAGCACAGTATAATAACTAACCCAGCACGGTGTAATAACTACCCCAACACAGTGTAATAACTAACCTAACAAAGTGTAACAACTACCCCAACACGGTGTAATAACTAACCCAGTACGGTGTAATAACTACCACAACACAGTATAATAACTACCCCAACACGGTATAATAACTACCCCAACACGGTATAATAACTAACCCAGCACAGTATAATAACTACCCAAACACGGTGTAATAACTACCCCAACACAGTGTAATAACTACCCCAACACAGTGTAATAACTACCCCAACACAGTGAAATAACTACCCCAACACGGTATAATAACTACCCCAACACAGTATAATAACTACCCCAACACAGTATAATAACTACACCAACAAAGTGTAATAACTACACCAACACAGTATAATAACTACCCCAACACGGTGTAATAACTAACCTAACAAAGTGTAATAACTAACCTAACAAAGTGTAATAACTACCACAACAAAGTGTAATAACTACCCCAACACAGTGTAATAACTACCCCAACACGGTATAATAACTAACCCAACACGGTATAATAACTACCCCAACACGGTGTAATAACTACCCCAACACAGTATAATAACTACCCCAACACGGTGTAATAACTAACCCAACACAGTGTAATAACTAACATAGCACAGAATAATAACTAACCCAGCACGGTGTAATAACTACCCCAACACAGTGTAATAATTAACCTAGCACAGTGTAATAACTACCCCAACACAGTGTAATAACTACTCCAACACTGTATAATAACTACACCAACACGGTATAATAACTAACCCAACACAGTGTAATAACTACCACAACACGGTGTAATAACTACCGCAACACGGTATAATAACTAACCCAGCACAGTGTAATAACTACCCCAACACGGTGTAATAACTACCCCAACACGGTATAATAACTAACCTAACAAAGTATAATAACTACCCCAACACGGGGTAATAACTACCCCAACACGGTGTAATAACTAACACAACTCAGTGTAATAACTAACCCAGCACAGTATAATAACTAACCCAGCACGGTGTAATAACTACCCCAACACAGTGTAATAACTAACCTAACAAAGTGTAACAACTACCCCAACACGGTGTAATAACTAACCCAGCACGGTGTAATAACTACCACAACACAGTGTAATAACTAACCTAACACAGTGTAACAACTACCCCAACACGGTGTAATAACTAACCCAGCACAGTGTAATAACTACCCCAACACGGTATAATAACTAACCCAACACGGTATAATAACTAACCCAACACAGTGTAATAACTACCCCAACACGGTATAATAACTAACCCAACACAGTGTAATAACTACCCCAACACGGTATAATAACTAACCCAACACGGTATAATAACTACCCCAACACGGTGTAATAACTACCCCAACACAGTATAATAACTACCCCAACACGGTGTAATAACTACCCCAACACGGTGTAATAACTAACCCAACACAGTGTAATAACTAACATAGCACAGAATAATAACTAACCCAGCACGGTGTAATAACTACCCCAACACAGTGTAATAATTAACCTAGCACAGTGTAATAACTACCCCAACACAGTGTAATAACTACTCCAACACTGTATAATAACTACACCAACACGGTATAATAACTAACCCAACACAGTGTAATAACTACCACAACACTGTGTAATAACTACCGCAACACGGTATAATAACTAACCCAGCACAGTGTAATAACTACCCCAACACGGTGTAATAACTACCCCAACACGGTATAATAACTAACCTAACAAAGTATAATAACTACCCCAACACGGGGTAATAACTACCCCAACACGGTGTAATAACTAACACAACTCAGTGTAATAACTAACCCAGCACAGTATAATAACTACCCCAACACGGTGTAATAACTAACCTAACAAAGTGTAATAACTAACCTAACAAAGTGTAATAACTACCCCAACAAAGTGTAATAACTACCCCAACACAGTGTAATAACTACCCCAACACGGTGTAATAACTAACCTATCAAAGTGTAATAACAACCCAACACGGTATAATAACTACCCCAACACAGTATAATAACTAACCCAACAAAGTGTAATAACTACCCGAACACAGTGTAATAACTACCCCAGCACAGTGTAATAACTACCCCAACACAGTGTAATAACTATCCCAACACAGTGTAATAACTACCCCAATACAGTGTAATAACTACCCCAACAAAGTGTAATAACTACCCCAACACAGTGTAATAACTACCCCAACAAAGTGTAATTACTACCCCAACACGGTGTAATAACTACCCCAACACGGTGTAATAACTACCCCAACACGGTGTAATAACTAACCCAACACAGTGTAATAACTAACATAGCACAATATAATAACTAACCCAGCACGGTGTAATAACTACCCCAACACAGTGTAATAATTAACCTAGCACAGTGTAATAACTACCCCAACACAGTTTAATAACTACTCCAACACGTTATAATAACTACACCAACACGGTATAATAACTAACCCAACACATTGTTATAACTAACCCAGCACAGTGTAATAACTACCACAACACGGTGTAATAACTACCCCAACACGGTGTAATAACTACCCCAACACGGTATAATAACTAACCTAACAAAGTATAATAACTACCCCAACACGGGGTAATAACTACCCCAACACGGTGTAATAACTAACCCAACTCAGTGTAATAACTAACCCAGCACGGTGTAATAACTACCCCAACACAGTATAATAACTACCCCAACACGGTGTAATAACTACCCCAACACGGTGTAATAACTAACCCAACACAGTGTAATAACTAACATAGCACAGAATAATAACTAACCCAGCACGGTGTAATATCTACCCCAACACAGTGTAATAATTAACCTAGCACAGTGTAATAACTACCCCAACACAGTGTAATAACTACTCCAACACTGTATAATAACTACACCAACACGTTATAATAACTAACCCAACACAGTGTAATAACTACCACAACACGGTGTAATAACTACCGCAACACGGTATAATAACTAACCCAGCACAGTGTAATAACTACCCCAACACGGTGTAAAACTACCCCAACACGGTATAATAACTAACCTAACAAAGTATAATAACTACCCCAACACGGGGTAATAACTACCCCAACACGGTGTAATAACTAACACAACTCAGTGTAATAACTAACCCAGCACAGTATAATAACTAACCCAGCACGGTGTAATAACTACCCCAACACAGTGTAATAACTAACCTAACAAAGTGTAACAACTACCCCAACACGGTGTAATAACTAACCCAGTACGGTGTAATAACTACCACAACACAGTATAATAACTACCCCAACACGGTATAATAACTACCCCAACACGGTATAATAACTAACCCAGCACAGTATAATAACTACCCAAACACGGTGTAATAACTACCCCAACACAGTGTAATAACTACCCCAACACAGTGTAATAACTACCCCAACACAGTGAAATAACTACCCCAACACGGTATAATAACTACCCCAACACAGTATAATAACTACCCCAACACAGTATAATAACTACACCAACAAAGTGTAATAACTACACCAACACAGTATAATAACTACCCCAACACGGTGTAATAACTAACATAACAAAGTGTAATAACTAACCTAACAAAGTGTAATAACTACCACAACAAAGTGTAATAACTACCCCAACACAGTGTAATAACTACCCCAACACGGTATAATAACTAACCCAACACGGTATAATAACTACCCCAACACGGTGTAATAACTACCCCAACACAGTATAATAACTACCCCAACACGGTGTAATAACTACCCCAACACGGTGTAATAACTAACCCAACACAGTGTAATAACTAACATAGCACAGAATAATAACTAACCCAGCACGGTGTAATAACTACCCCAACACAGTGTAATAATTAACCTAGCACAGTGTAATAACTACCCCAACACAGTGTAATAACTACTCCAACACTGTATAATAACTACACCAACACGGTATAATAACTAACCCAACACAGTGTAATAACTACCACAACACGGTGTAATAACTACCGCAACACGGTATAATAACTAACCCAGCACAGTGTAATAACTACCCCAACACGGTGTAATAACTACCCCAACACGGTATAATAACTAACCTAACAAAGTATAATAACTACCCCAACACGGGGTAATAACTACCCCAACACGGTGTAATAACTAACACAACTCAGTGTAATAACTAACCCAGCACAGTATAATAACTAACCCAGCACGGTGTAATAACTACCCCAACACAGTGTAATAACTAACCTAACAAAGTGTAACAACTACCCCAACACGGTGTAATAACTAACCCAGCACGGTGTAATAACTACCACAACACAGTGTAATAACTAACCTAACACAGTGTAACAACTACCCCAACACGGTGTAATAACTAACCCAGCACAGTGTAATAACTACCCCAACACGGTATAATAACTAACCCAACACGGTATAATAACTAACCCAACACAGTGTAATAACTACCCCAACACGGTATAATAACTAACCCAACACAGTGTAATAACTACCCCAACACGGTATAATAACTAACCCAACACGGTATAATAACTACCCCAACACGGTGTAATAACTACCCCAACACAGTATAATAACTACCCCAACACGGTGTAATAACTACCCCAACACGGTGTAATAACTAACCCAACACAGTGTAATAACTAACATAGCACAGAATAATAACTAACCCAGCACGGTGTAATAACTACCCCAACACAGTGTAATAATTAACCTAGCACAGTGTAATAACTACCCCAACACAGTGTAATAACTACTCCAACACTGTATAATAACTACACCAACACGGTATAATAACTAACCCAACACAGTGTAATAACTACCACAACACTGTGTAATAACTACCGCAACACGGTATAATAACTAACCCAGCACAGTGTAATAACTACCCCAACACGGTGTAATAACTACCCCAACACGGTATAATAACTAACCTAACAAAGTATAATAACTACCCCAACACGGGGTAATAACTACCCCAACACGGTGTAATAACTAACACAACTCAGTGTAATAACTAACCCAGCACAGTATAATAACTACCCCAACACGGTGTAATAACTAACCTAACAAAGTGTAATAACTAACCTAACAAAGTGTAATAACTACCCCAACAAAGTGTAATAACTACCCCAACACAGTGTAATAACTACCCCAACACGGTGTAATAACTAACCTATCAAAGTGTAATAACAACCCAACACGGTATAATAACTACCCCAACACAGTATAATAACTAACCCAACAAAGTGTAATAACTACCCGAACACAGTGTAATAACTACCCCAGCACAGTGTAATAACTACCCCAACACAGCGTAATAACTACCCCAACACAGTGTAATAACTATCCCAACACAGTGTAATAACTACCCCAATACAGTGTAATAACTACCCCAACAAAGTGTAATAACTACCCCAACACAGTGTAATAACTACCCCAACAAAGTGTAATTACTACCCCAACACGGTGTAATAACTACCCCAACACGGTGTAATAACTACCCCAACACGGTGTAATAACTAACCCAACACAGTGTAATAACTAACATAGCACAATATAATAACTAACCCAGCACGGTGTAATAACTACCCCAACACAGTGTAATAATTAACCTAGCACAGTGTAATAACTACCCCAACACAGTTTAATAACTACTCCAACACGTTATAATAACTACACCAACACGGTATAAGAACTAACCCAACACATTGTTATAACTAACCCAGCACAGTGTAATAACTACCACAACACGGTGTAATAACTACCCCAACACGGTGTAATAACTACCCCAACACGGTATAATAACTAACCTAACAAAGTATAATAACTACCCCAACACGGGGTAATAACTACCCCAACACGGTGTAATAACTAACCCAACTCAGTGTAATAACTAACCCAGCACGGTGTAATAACTACCCCAACACAGTATAATAACTACCCCAACACGGTGTAATAACTACCCCAACACGGTGTAATAACTAACCCAACACAGTGTAATAACTAACATAGCACAGAATAATAACTAACCCAGCACGGTGTAATATCTACCCCAACACAGTGTAATAATTAACCTAGCACAGTGTAATAACTACCCCAACACAGTGTAATAACTACTCCAACACTGTATAATAACTACACCAACACGTTATAATAACTAACCCAACACAGTGTAATAACTACCACAACACGGTGTAATAACTACCGCAACACGGTATAATAACTAACTAACCCAGCACAGTGTAATAACTACCCCAACACGGTGTAAAACTACCCCAACACGGTATAATAACTAACCTAACAAAGTATAATAACTACCCCAACACGGGGTAATAACTACCCCAACACGGTGTAATAACTAACACAACTCAGTGTAATAACTAACCCAGCACAGTATAATAACTAACCCAGCACGGTGTAATAACTACCCCAACACAGTGTAATAACTAACCTAACAAAGTGTAACAACTACCCCAACACGGTGTAATAACTAACCCAGTACGGTGTAATAACTACCACAACACAGTATAATAACTACCCCAACACGGTATAATAACTACCCCAACACGGTATAATAACTAACCCAGCACAGTATAATAACTACCCAAACACGGTGTAATAACTACCCCAACACAGTGTAATAACTACCCCAACACAGTGTAATAACTACCCCAACACAGTGAAATAACTACCCCAACACGGTATAATAACTACCCCAACACAGTATAATAACTACCCCAACACAGTATAATAACTACACCAACAAAGTGTAATAACTACACCAACACAGTATAATAACTACCCCAACACGGTGTAATAACTAACATAACAAAGTGTAATAACTAACCTAACAAAGTGTAATAACTACCACAACAAAGTGTAATAACTACCCCAACACAGTGTAATAACTACCCCAACACAGTGTAATAACTACCTCAACACGGTGTAATAACTAACCTATCAAAGTGTAATAACTACCCCAACACGGTATAATAACTACCCCAACACAGTATAATAACTACCCCAACAAAGTGTAATAACTACCCGAACACAGTGTAATAACTACCCCAGTACAGTGTAATAACTACCCCAACACAGTGTAATAACTACCCCAACACAGTGTAATAACTACCCCAACACAGTGTAATAACTACCCCAATACAGTGTAATAACTACCCCAACAAAGTGTAATAACTACCCCAACACCGTGTAATAACTACCCCAACAAAGTGTAATAACTACCCCAACACGGTGTAATAACTACCCCAACACGGTGTAATAACTACCCCAACACGGTGTAATAACTACACCAACACAGTGTAATAATTAACCTAGCACAGTGTAATAACTACCCCAACACAGGTTAATAACTACTCCAACACGTTATAATAACTACACCAACACGGTATAATAACTAACCCAACACAGTGTAATAACTAACCCAGCACAGTGTAATAACTACCACAACACGGTGTAATAACTACCCCAACACGTTGTAATAACTACCCCAACACGGTATAATAACTAACCTAACAAAGTATAATAACTACCCCAACACGGGGTAATAACTACCCCAACACGGTGTAATAACTAACCCAACTCAGTGTAATAACTAACCCAGCACGGTGTAATAACTACCCCAACATAGTATAATAACTACCCCAACACGGTGTAATAACTACCCCAACACGGTGTAATAACTAACCCAACACAGTGTAATAACTAACATAGCACAGAATAATAACTAACCCAGCACGGTGTAATAACTACCCCAACAAAGTGTAATAATTAACCTAGCACAGTGTAATAACTACCCTAACACAGTGTAATAACTACTCCAACACTGTATAATAACTACACCAACACGGTATAATAACTAACCCAACACAGTGTAATAACTACCACAACACGGTGTAATAACTACCGCAACACGGTATAATAACTAACCCAGCACAGTGTAATAACTACCCCAACACGGTGTAATAACTACCCCAACACGGTATAATAACTAACCTAACAAAGTATAATAACTACCCCAACACGGGGTAATAACTACCCCAACACGGTGTAATAACTAACACAACTCAGTGTAATAACTAACCCAGCACAGTATAATAACAAACCCAGCACGGTGTAATAACTACCCCAACACGGTGTAATAACTAACCCAGTACGGTGTAATAACTACCCCAACACAGTATAATAACTACCCCAACACGGTATAATAACTACCCCAACACAGTATAATAACTAACCCAGCACAGTATAATAACTACCCCAACACGGTGTAATAACTACCCCAGCACAGTGTAATAACTACCCCAACACAGTGTAATAACTACCCCAACACAGTAAAATAACTACCCCAACACGGTATAATAACTACCCCAACACAGTATAATAATTACCCCAACACAGTATAATAACTACACCAACAAAGTGTAATAACTACACCAACACAGTATAATAACTACCCCAACACGGTGTAATAACTAACCTAACAAAGTGTAATAACTACCCCAACAAAGTGTAATAACTACCCCAACACAGTGTAATAACTACCCCAACACAGTGTAATAACTACCCCAACACGGTGTAATAACTAACCTATCAAAGTGTAATAACTACCCCAACACGGTATAATAACTACCCCAACACAGTATAATAACTACCCCAACAAAGTGTAATAACTACCCGAACACAGTGTAATAACTACCCCAGCACAGTGTAATAACTACCCCAACACAGTGTAATAACTACCCCAACACAGTGTAATAACTACCCCAACACAGTGTAATAACTACCCCAATACAGTGTAATAACTACCCCAACAAAGTGTAATAACTACCCCAACACAGTGTATTAACTACCCCAACAAAGTGTAATTACTACCCCAACACGGTGTAATAACTACTCCAACACGGTGTAATAACTACCCCAACACGGTGTAATAACTAACCCAACACAGTGTAATAACTAACCCAACACAGTGTAATAACTAACCCAGCACAGTGTAATAACTACCACAACACGGTGTAATAACTACCCCAACACGGTGTAATAACTACCCCAACACGGTATAATAACTAACCTAACAAAGTATAATAACTACCCCAACACGGGGTAATAACTACCCCAACACGGTGTAATAACTAACCCAGCACAGTATAATAACTATTTATATTGTATGATTATTAAGTGACTCCAAATATTATCAAACGTCAGGTGACCGATTAGGAATTGTGAGGAATGTGTATATAATTATATACCTTATCTGTACTGTTTACCTCATCATAAAAATGTACACCGCCAATTTAAGTTTGCCGACTAGATCTCATTGTTATATATATAAATGTATTCATCGATTTCTTGTTCATTTACAGATTAACAAATGATGACGACTATTGTTTCAACACAATACTGAAAAACCGAAAGTTCACTAAAGGTCGTCTATTACTTGATTTAGTTGATTCAGCAGTGTTTCATTTCATAACCGGAAACAAGGACTAACCCAGCATGGGGTAATAACTACCGCAACACAGTGTAATAACTAACCTAACAATGTGTAATAACTACCCCAACACGGTGTAATAACTAACCCAGTACGGTGTAATAACTACCTCAACACAGTATAATAACTACCCCAACACGGTGTAATAACTAACCCAGCACAGTATAATAACTACCCCAACACGGTGTAATAACTACCCCAACACGGTTTAATAACTACCCCAACACGATATAATAATTACCCCAACACAGTGTAATAACTACCCCAACACAGTGTAATAACTACCCCAACACAGTTAATAACTACCCCAACACAGTGGAATAACTACCCCAACACGGTATAATAACTACCCCAACACAGTATAATAACTACCCCAACTCACTATAATAACTACCCCAACAAAGTGTAATAACAACACCAACACAGTGTAATAACTACCCCATCACAGTATAATAACTACCCCAACACGGTGTAATAACTAACCTAACAAAGTGTAATAACTAACCTAACAAAGTGTAATAACTACCCCAACAAAGTGTAGTAACTACCCCAACACAGTGTAATAACTACACCAACACAGTGTAATAACTAGCCCAACACGGTATAATAACTAACCTAACAAAGTGTAATAACTACCCCAACACGGTGTAATAACTACCCCAACACAGTGTAATAACTACCCCAACACAGTGTAATAACTACCCCAACACAGTGTAATAACTACCCCAACACAGTGTAATAACTACCCCAACACGGTGTAATAACTACCCCAACACGGTTAATAACTAACCCAACACAGTGTAATAACTACCCCAACACGGTGTAATAACTAACCCAACACAGTATAATAACTACCAACACAGTAATAACTACCCCAACACGGTAATAACTACCCCAACACGGTGTAATAACTAACACAACCAGTGTAATAACTAACCCAGCACAGTATAATAACAAACCCAGCACGGTGTAATAACTACCCCAACACAGTGTAATAACTAACCTAAAAAGTGTAACAACTACCCCAACACGGTGTAATAACTAACCCAACAAAACACCCAACACAAAAAACACCCCAACACAAAAACACCCCAACACAAAAACAACCCACACAAAAAACACCCAACACAAAACACCCCAACACAGTGTAATAACTACCCCAACACAGTGTAATAACTACCCCAACACAGTAAAATAACTACCCCAACACGGTATAATAACTACCCCAACACAGTATAATAATACCCCAACACAGTATAATAACTACACCAACAAAGTGTAATAACTACACCAACACAGTATAATAACTACCCCAACACGGTGTAATAACTAACCTAACAAAGTGTAATAACTAACCTAACAAAGTGTAATAACTACCCCAACAAAGTGTAATAACTACCCCAACACAGTGTAATAACTACCCCAACACAGTGTAATAACTACCCCAACACGGTGTAATAACTAACCTATCAAAGTGTAATAACTACCCCAACACGGTATAATAACTACCCCAACACAGTATAATAACTACCCCAACAAAGTGTAATAACTACCCGAACACAGTGTAATAACTACCCCAGACAGTGTAATAACTACCCCAACACAGTGTAATAACTACCCCAACACAGTGTAATAACTACCCCAACACAGTGTAATAACTACCCCAATACAGTGTAATAACTACCCCAACAAAGTGTAATAACTACCCCAACACAGTGTAATAACTACCCCAACACAGTGTAATAACTACCCCAACAAAGTGTAATAACTACCCCAACACAGTGTAATAACTACCCCAACACGGTGTAATAACTACACCAACACAGTGTAATAATTAACCTAGCACAGTGTAATAACTACCCCAACACAGGTTAATAACTACTCCAACACGTTATAATAACTACACCAACACGGTATAATAACTAACCCAACACAGTGTAATAACTAACCCAGCACAGTGTAATAACTACCACAACACGGTGTAATAACTACCCCAACACGTTGTAATAACTACCCCAACACGGTATAATAACTAACCTAACAAAGTATAATAACTACCCCAACACGGGGTAATAACTACCCCAACACGGTGTAATAACTAACCCAACTCAGTGTAATAACTAACCCAGCACGGTGTAATAACTACCCCAACATAGTATAATAACTACCCCAACACGGTGTAATAACTACCCCAACACGGTGTAATAACTAACCCAACACAGTGTAATAACTAACATAGCACAGAATAATAACTAACCCAGCACGGTGTAATAACTACCCCAACAAAGTGTAATAATTAACCTAGCACAGTGTAATAACTACCCTAACACAGTGTAATAACTACTCCAACACTGTATAATAACTACACCAACACGGTATAATAACTAACCCAACACAGTGTAATAACTACCACAACACGGTGTAATAACTACCGCAACACGGTATAATAACTAACCCAGCACAGTGTAATAACTACCCCAACACGGTGTAATAACTACCCCAACACGGTATAATAACTAACCTAACAAAGTATAATAACTACCCCAACACGGGGTAATAACTACCCCAACACGGTGTAATAACTAACACAACTCAGTGTAATAACTAACCCAGCACAGTATAATAACAAACCCAGCACGGTGTAATAACTACCCCAACACGGTGTAATAACTAACCCAGTACGGTGTAATAACTACCCCAACACAGTATAATAACTACCCCAACACGGTATAATAACTACCCCAACACAGTATAATAACTAACCCAGCACAGTATAATAACTACCCCAACACGGTGTAATAACTACCCCAACACAGTGTAATAACTACCCCAACACAGTGTAATAACTACCCCAACACAGTAAAATAACTACCCCAACACGGTATAATAACTACCCCAACACAGTATAATAATTACACCAACACAGTATAATAACTACACCAACAAAGTGTAATAACTACACCAACACAGTATAATAACTACCCCAACACGGTGTAATAACTAACCTAACAAAGTGTAATAACTACCCCAACAAAGTGTAATAACTACCCCAACACAGTGTAATAACTACCCCAACACAGTGTAATAACTACCCCAACACAGTGTAATTAATAACTAACCTATCAAAGTGTAATAACTACCCCAACACGGTATAATAACTACCCCAACACAGTATAATAACTACCCCAACAAAGTGTAATAACTACCCGAACACAGTGTAATAACTACCCCAGCACAGTGTAATAACTACCCCAACACAGTGTAATAACTACCCCAACACAGTGTAATAACTACCCCAACACAGTGTAATAACTACCCCAATACAGTGTAATAACTACCCCAACAAAGTGTAATAACTACCCCAACACAGTGTATTAACTACCCCAACAAAGTGTAATTACTACCCCAACACGGTGTAATAACTACTCCAACACGGTGTAATAACTACCCCAACACGGTGTAATAACTAACCCAACACAGTGTAATAACTAACCCAACACAGTGTAATAACTAACCCAGCACAGTGTAATAACTACCACAACACGGTGTAATAACTACCCCAACACGGTGTAATAACTACCCCAACACGGTATAATAACTAACCTAACAAAGTATAATAACTACCCCAACACGGGGTAATAACTACCCCAACACGGTGTAATAACTAACCCAGCACAGTATAATAACTATTTATATTGTATGATTATTAAGTGACTCCAAATATTATCAAACGTCAGGTGACCGATTAGGAATTGTGAGGAATGTGTATATAATTATATACCTTATCTGTACTGTTTACCTCATCATAAAAATGTACACCGCCAATTTAAGTTTGCCGACTAGATCTCATTGTTATATATATAAATGTATTCATCGATTTCTTGTTCATTTACAGATTAACAAATGATGACGACTATTGTTTCAACACAATACTGAAAAACCGAAAGTTCACTAAAGGTCGTCTATTACTTGATTTAGTTGATTCAGCAGTGTTTCATTTCATAACCGGAAACAAGGACTAACCCAGCATGGGGTAATAACTACCGCAACACAGTGTAATAACTAACCTAACAATGTGTAATAACTACCCCAACACGGTGTAATAACTAACCCAGTACGGTGTAATAACTACCTCAACACAGTATAATAACTACCCCAACACGGTGTAATAACTAACCCAGCACAGTATAATAACTACCCCAACACGGTGTAATAACTACCCCAACACGGTTTAATAACTACCCCAACACGATATAATAATTACCCCAACACAGTGTAATAACTACCCCAACACAGTGTAATAACTACCCCAACACAGTTAATAACTACCCCAACACAGTGGAATAACTACCCCAACACGGTATAATAACTACCCCAACACAGTATAATAACTACCCCAACTCACTATAATAACTACCCCAACAAAGTGTAATAACAACACCAACACAGTGTAATAACTACCCCATCACAGTATAATAACTACCCCAACACGGTGTAATAACTAACCTAACAAAGTGTAATAACTAACCTAACAAAGTGTAATAACTACCCCAACAAAGTGTAGTAACTACCCCAACACAGTGTAATAACTACACCAACACAGTGTAATAACTAGCCCAACACGGTATAATAACTAACCTAACAAAGTGTAATAACTACCCCAACACGGTATAATAACTACCCCAACACAGTGTAATAACTACCCCAACACGGTGTAATAACTACCCCAACACAGTGTAATAAATACCCCAACACAGTGTAATAACTACCCCAACACGGTGTAATAACTACCGCAACACGGTATAATAACTAACCCAGCACAGTGTAATAACTACCCCAACACGGTGTAATAACTACCCCAACACGGTATAATAACTAACCTAACAAAGTATAATAACTACCCCAACACGGGGTAATAACTACCCCAACACGGTGTAATAACTAACACAACTCAGTGTAATAACTAACCCAGCACAGTATAATAACAAACCCAGCACGGTGTAATAACTACCCCAACACAGTGTAATAACTAACCTAATAAAGTGTAACAACTACCCCAACACGGTGTAATAACTAACCCAGTACGGTGTAATAACTACCCCAACACAGTATAATAACTACCCCAACACGGTATAATAACTACCCCAACACAGTATAATAACTAACCCAGCACAGTATAATAACTACCCCAACACGGTGTAATAACTACCCCAACACAGTGTAATAACTACCCCAACACAGTGTAATAACTACCCCAACACAGTAAAATAACTACCCCAACACGGTATAATAACTACCCCAACACAGTATAATAATTACCCCAACACAGTATAATAACTACACCAACAAAGTGTAATAACTACACCAACACAGTATAATAACTACCCCAACACGGTGTAATAACTAACCTAACAAAGTGTAATAACTAACCTAACAAAGTGTAATAACTACCCCAACAAAGTGTAATAACTACCCCAACACAGTGTAATAACTACCCCAACACAGTGTAATAACTACCCCAACACGGTGTAATAACTAACCTATCAAAGTGTAATAACTACCCCAACACGGTATAATAACTACCCCAACACAGTATAATAACTACCCCAACAAAGTGTAATAACTACCCGAACACAGTGTAATAACTACCCCAGCACAGTGTAATAACTACCCCAACACAGTGTAATAACTACCCCAACACAGTGTAATAACTACCCCAACACAGTGTAATAACTACCCCAATACAGTGTAATAACTACCCCAACAAAGTGTAATAACTACCCCAACACAGTGTATTAACTACCCCAAAAAAGTGTAATTACACCCCACAAAAACTACCCCAACACGGTGTAATAACTACCCCAACACGGTGTAATAACTAACCCAACACAGTGTAATAACTAACATAGCACAATATAATAACTAACCCAGCACGGTGTAATAACTACCCCAACACAGTGTAATAATTAACCTAGCACAGTGTAATAACTACCCCAACACAGTTTAATAACTACTCCAACACGTTATAATAACTACACCAACACGGTATAATAACTAACCCAACACAGTGTAATAACTACCCGAACCAGTGTAATAACTACCCCAGCACAGTGTAATAACTACCCCAACACAGTGTAATAACTACCCCAACACAGTGTAATAACTACCCCAACACAGTGTAATAACTACCCCAATACAGTGTAATAACTACCCCAACACGGGGTAATAACTACCCCAACACGGTGTAATAACTAACCCAGCACAGTATAATAACTATTTATATTGTATGATTATTAAGTGACTCCAAATATTATCAAACGTCAGGTGACCGATTAGGAATTGTGAGGAATGTGTATATAATTATATACCTTATCTGTACTGTTTACCTCATCATAAAAATGTACACCGCCAATTTAAGTTTGCCGACTAGATCTCATTGTTATATATATAAATGTATTCATCGATTTCTTGTTCATTTACAGATTAACAAATGATGACGACTATTGTTTCAACACAATACTGAAAAACCGAAAGTTCACTAAAGGTCGTCTATTACTTGATTTAGTTGATTCAGCAGTGTTTCATTTCATAACCGGAAACAAGGACTAACCCAGCATGGGGTAATAACTACCGCAACACAGTGTAATAACTAACCTAACAATGTGTAATAACTACCCCAACACGGTGTAATAACTAACCCAGTACGGTGTAATAACTACCTCAACACAGTATAATAACTACCCCAACACGGTGTAATAACTAACCCAGCACAGTATAATAACTACCCCAACACGGTGTAATAACTACCCCAACACGGTTTAATAACTACCCCAACACGATATAATAATTACCCCAACACAGTGTAATAACTAACCCAACACAGTGTAATAACTACCCCAACACAGTTAATAACTACCCCAACACAGTGTAATAACTACCCCAACACAGTGTAATAACTACCCCAACACGGTGTAATAACTAACCTATCAAAGTGTAATAACTACCCCAACACGGTATAATAACTACCCCAACACAGTATAATAACTACCCCAACAAAGTGTAATAACTACCCGAACACAGTGTAATAACTACCCCAGCACAGTGTAATAACTACCCCAACACGGTGTAATAACTAACCTAACAAAGTGTAATAACTAACCTAACAAAGTGTAATAACTACCCCAACAAAGTGTAATAACTACCCCAACACAGTGTAATAACTACCCCAACACAGTGTAATAACTACCCCAACACGGTGTAATAACTAACCTATCAAAGTGTAATAACTACCCCAACACGGTATAATAACTACCCCAACACAGTATAATAACTACCCCAACAAAGTGTAATAACTACCCGAACACAGTGTAATAACTACCCCAGCACAGTGTAATAACTACCCCAACACAGTGTAATAACTACCCCAACACAGTGTAATAACTACCCCAACACAGTGTAATAACTACCCCAATACAGTGTAATAACTACCCCAACAAAGTGTAATAACTACCCCAACACAGTGTATTAACTACCCCAAAAAAGTGTAATTACTACCCCAACACGGTGTAATAACTACCCCAACACGGTGTAATAACTAACCCAACACAGTGTAATAACTAACATAGCACAATATAATAACTAACCCAGCACGGTGTAATAACTACCCCAACACAGTGTAATAATTAACCTAGCACAGTGTAATAACTACCCCAACACAGTTTAATAACTACTCCAACACGTTATAATAACTACACCAACACGGTATAATAACTAACCCAACACAGTGTAATAACTACCCGAACACAGTGTAATAACTACCCCAGCACAGTGTAATAACTACCCCAACACAGTGTAATAACTACCCCAACACAGTGTAATAACTACCCCAACACAGTGTAATAACTACCCCAATACAGTGTAATAACTACCCCAACACGGGGTAATAACTACCCCAACACGGTGTAATAACTAACCCAGCACAGTATAATAACTATTTATATTGTATGATTATTAAGTGACTCCAAATATTATCAAACGTCAGGTGACCGATTAGGAATTGTGAGGAATGTGTATATAATTATATACCTTATCTGTACTGTTTACCTCATCATAAAAATGTACACCGCCAATTTAAGTTTGCCGACTAGATCTCATTGTTATATATATAAATGTATTCATCGATTTCTTGTTCATTTACAGATTAACAAATGATGACGACTATTGTTTCAACACAATACTGAAAAACCGAAAGTTCACTAAAGGTCGTCTATTACTTGATTTAGTTGATTCAGCAGTGTTTCATTTCATAACCGGAAACAAGGACTAACCCAGCATGGGGTAATAACTACCGCAACACAGTGTAATAACTAACCTAACAATGTGTAATAACTACCCCAACACGGTGTAATAACTAACCCAGTACGGTGTAATAACTACCTCAACACAGTATAATAACTACCCCAACACGGTGTAATAACTAACCCAGCACAGTATAATAACTACCCCAACACGGTGTAATAACTACCCCAACACGGTTTAATAACTACCCCAACACGATATAATAATTACCCCAACACAGTGTAATAACTACCCCAACACAGTGTAATAACTACCCCAACACAGTTAATAACTACCCCAACACAGTGGAATAACTACCCCAACACGGTATAATAACTACCCCAACACAGTATAATAACTACCCCAACTCACTATAATAACTACCCCAACAAAGTGTAATAACAACACCAACACAGTGTAATAACTACCCCATCACAGTATAATAACTACCCCAACACGGTGTAATAACTAACCTAACAAAGTGTAATAACTAACCTAACAAAGTGTAATAACTACCCCAACAAAGTGTAGTAACTACCCCAACACAGTGTAATAACTACACCAACACAGTGTAATAACTAGCCCAACACGGTATAATAACTAACCTAACAAAGTGTAATAACTACCCCAACACGGTATAATAACTACCCCAACACGGTGTAATAACTAACCCAGTACGGTGTAATAACTACCCCAACACAGTGTAATAAATACCCCAACACAGTGTAATAACTACCCCAACACGGTGTAATAACTACCGCAACACGGTATAATAACTAACCCAGCACAGTGTAATAACTACCCCAACACGGTGTAATAACTACCCCAACACGGTATAATAACTAACCTAACAAAGTATAATAACTACCCCAACACGGGGTAATAACTACCCCAACACGGTGTAATAACTAACACAACTCAGTGTAATAACTAACCCAGCACAGTATAATAACAAACCCAGCACGGTGTAATAACTACCCCAACACAGTGTAATAACTAACCTAATAAAGTGTAACAACTACCCCAACACGGTGTAATAACTAACCCAGTACGGTGTAATAACTACCCCAACACAGTATAATAACTACCCCAACACGGTATAATAACTACCCCAACACAGTATAATAACTAACCCAGCACAGTATAATAACTACCCCAACACGGTGTAATAACTACCCCAACACAGTGTAATAACTACCCCAACACAGTGTAATAACTACCCCAACACAGTAAAATAACTACCCCAACACGGTATAATAACTACCCCAACACAGTATAATAATTACACCAACACAGTATAATAACTACACCAACAAAGTGTAATAACTACACCAACACAGTATAATAACTACCCCAACACGGTGTAATAACTAACCTAACAAAGTGTAATAACTAACCTAACAAAGTGTAATAACTACCCCAACAAAGTGTAATAACTACCCCAACACAGTGTAATAACTACCCCAACACAGTGTAATAACTACCCCAACACGGTGTAATAACTAACCTATCAAAGTGTAATAACTACCCCAACACGGTATAATAACTACCCCAACACAGTATAATAACTACCCCAACAAAGTGTAATAACTACCCGAACACAGTGTAATAACTACCCCAGCACAGTGTAATAACTACCCCAACACAGTGTAATAACTACCCCAACACAGTGTATTAACTACCCCAAAAAAGTGTAATTACTACCCCAACACGGTGTAATAACTACCCCAACACGGTGTAATAACTACCCCAACACGGTGTAATAACTAACCTAACAAAGTGTAATAACTAACCTAACAAAGTGTAATAACTACCCCAACAAAGTGTAATAACTACCCCAACACAGTGTAATAACTACCCCAACACAGTGTAATAACTACCCCAACACGGTGTAATAACTAACCTATCAAAGTGTAATAACTACCCCAACACGGTATAA
>CM026402.1:76229809-76247133 GCA_014843695.1 Archivesica marissinica | reverse complement strand
CCCCTTATGAACAGCAGTATTTTCTCGAATCCTATCATTGCAGGCCAGGTCGCCCCTTATGAACAGCAGTACTTTCTCGAATCCTAGTCTCGCTGGCCAGGTCGCCCCTTATGAACAGAAGTACTTTCTCGAATCATATCCTTGCAGGCCAGGTCGCCCCTTATGAACAGCAGTACTTACTCGAATCCTATCCTTGCAGGCCAGGTCGTCCCTTATGAACAGCAGTACTTTCCCGAATCCTATCCTTGCAGGCCAGGTCGCCCCTTATGAACAGCAGTACTTACTCGAATCCTATCCTTGCACAGCCAGGTCGTCCCTTATGAACAGCAGTACTTCCCCGAATCCTATCCTTGCAGGCCAGGTCGCCCCTTATGAACAGCAGTACTTCTCTGAATCCTATCCTTGCAGGCCAGGTCTCTCCTTATGAACAGCAGTACTTCCTCGAATCCTATCCTGACCTGGTCGTCCTTATGAACAACAGTACTTCCTCGAATCCTATCCTGGCCAGGTCGTCCCTTATGAACAGCAGTAATTCCCCCGAATCCTATCCTTGCAGGCCAGGTCGCCCCTTATGAACAGCAGTACTTTCTCGATTCCTATCCTTGCAGGCCAGGTCGCCCCTTATGAACAGCAGTACTTTCTCGAATCCTAATCTCTCTGGCCAGGTCATCCTTATGAACAACAGTACTTCCTCGAATCCTATCCTGGCCAGGTCGTCCCTTATGAACAGCAGTACTTTCTCGAATCATATCCTTGCAGGCCAGGTCGCCCCTTATGAACAGAGTACTTACTCGAATCCTATCCTTGCAGGCCAGGTCGCCCCTTATGAACAGCGGTACTTTCTCGAATCCATCCTTGCAGGCCAGGTCGTCCCTTAAGAACAGCAGTACTTTCCCAAATCCTATCCTTGCAAGCCAGGTCATCCTTATGAACAGCAGTACTTACTCGAATCCTATCCTTGCAGGCCAGTTCGCCCCTTAAGAACAGCAGTATTACCCGAATCCTATCCTTGCAGGCCAGGTCGCCACTTATGAACAGCAGTACTTCCCTGAATCCTATCCTTGCAGGCCAGGTCGCCCCTAATGAACAGCAGTACTTCCCTAAATCCTATCCTTGCAGGCCAGGTCTCCCCTTATGAACAGCAGTACATCATATCCTTGCAGGTCGTCCCTTATGAACAGCAGTACTTCCTATCATTGAAGGCCAGGTCGTCCCCTATGAACAGCAGTAATTTCTCGAATCCTATCCTTGCAGGCCAGTTCTCCTCTTATGAACAGCAGTACTTCCCCGAATCCTATACTTGTAGGCCAGGTCGTCCCTTATGAACAGCTGTCGTTCTCGAATCCTATCCTTGCAAACCAGATCGCTCCTTATGAACAGCAGTACTTCCCCGAATCCTACCCTTGCAGGCCAGGTCGTCCCTTATGAACAGCAGTACTTCCCCGAATCCTATCCTTGCAGGCCAGGTCACCCCTTATGAACAGCAGTACTTCCTATCCTTGCAGGCATGGTCGTCCCTTATGAACAGCAGTACTTTCTCGAATCCTATCCTTGCAGGCCAGGTCGCCCCTTATGAACAGCAGTACTTCCCCGAATCCTATCCTTGCAGGCCAGGTCGCCCCTTATGAACAGCAGTACTTTCTCGAATCCTATCCTTGCAGGCCAGGTCGCCCCTTATGAACAGCAGTACTTTCTCGAATCCTATCCTTGCAGGCCAGGTCGCCCCTTATGAACAGCAGTACTTTCTCGAATCCTATCCTTGCAGGCCAGGTCGTCCCTTATGAACAGCAGTACTTCCCCGAATCCTATCCTTGCAGGCCAGGTCGCCCCTTATGAACAGCAGTACTTTCTCGAATCCTATCCTTGCAGGCCAGGTCGTCCCTTATGAACAGCAGTACTTTCCCGAATCCTATCCTTGCAGGCCAGGTCGCCCCTTATGAACAGCAGTACTTCCCCGAATCCTATCCTTGCAGGCCAGGTCGCCCCTTATGAACAGCAGTACTTCCCTGAATCCTATCCTTGCAGGCCAGGTCGCCCCTTATGAACAGCAGTACTTTCTCGAATCCTATCCTTGCAGGCCAGGTCGTCCCTTAAGAACAGCAGTACTTTCCCGAATCCTATCCTTGCAGGCCAGGTCATCCTTATGAACAGCAGTACTTACTCGAATCCTATCCTTGCAGGCCAGGTCGCCCCTTAAGAACAGCAGTACTTTCCCGAATCCTATCCTTGCAGGCCAGGTCGCCACTTATGAACAGCAGTACTTCCCTGAATCCTATCCTTGCAGGCCAGGTCGCCCCTAATGAACAGCAGTACTTCCCTAAATCATATCCTTGCAGGCCAGGTCGCCCCTTATGAACAGCAGTACTTCCTCGAATCCTATCCTTGCAGGCCAGGTCGCCCCTTATGAACAGCAGTACTTCCCTGAATCCTATCCTTGCAGGCCAGGTCGCTCCTTATGAACAGCAGTACTTCCCTGAATCATATCCTTGCAGGCCAGGTCGCCCCTTATGAACAGCAGTACTTTCTCGAATCCTATCCTTGCAGGCCAGGTCGTCCCTTATGAACAGCAGTACTTTCCCGAATCCTATCCTTGCAGGCCAGGTCCTCCTTATGAACAGCAGTACTTTCTCGAATCCTATCCTTGCAGGCCAGGTCGCCCCTTATGAACAGCAGTACTTTCTCGAATCCTATCCTGCAGGCCAGGTCGCCCTTATGAACAGCAGTACTTCCCGAATCCTATCCTTGCAGGCCAGGTCGCCCCTTATGAACAGCAGTACTTTCTCGAATCCTATCCTTGCAGGCCAGGTCGCCCCTTATGAACAGCAGTACTTCCTCGAATCCTATCCTTGCAGGCCAGGTCGCCCCTTATGAACAGCAGTACTTTCCATCCTATCCTTGCAGGCCAGGTCCCCTTATGAACAGCAGTACTTCCTATCTTGCAGGCCAGGTCGCCCCTTATGAACAGCAGTACTTTCTCGAATCATATTTGCAGGCCAGGTCGCCCTTATGAACAGCAGTACTTTCTCGAATCCTATCCTTGCAGGCCAGGTCGTCCCTTATGAACAGCAGTACTTTCTCGAATCCTATCCTTGCAGGCCAGGTCGCCCCTTATGAACAGCAGTACTTACTCGAATCCTATCCTTGCAGGCCAGGTCGTCCCTTATGAACAGCAGTACTTCCCCGAATCCTATCCTTGCAGGCCAGGTCGCCCCTTATGAACAGCAGTACTTCTCTGAATCCTATCCTTGCAGGCCAGGTCTCTCCTTATGAACAGCAGTACTTCCTCGAATCCTATCCTGACCTGGTCGTCCTTATGAACAACAGTACTTCCTCGAATCCTATCCTGGCCAGGTCGTCCCTTATGAACAGCAGTAATTCCCCCGAATCCTATCCTTGCAGGCCAGGTCGCCCCTTATGAACAGCAGTACTTTCTCGATTCCTATCCTTGCAGGCCAGGTCGCCCCTTATGAACAGCAGTACTTTCTCGAATCCTAATCTCTCTGGCCAGGTCATCCTTATGAACAACAGTACTTCCTCGAATCCTATCCTGGCCAGGTCGTCCCTTATGAACAGCAGTACTTTCTCGAATCATATCCTTGCAGGCCAGGTCGCCCCTTATGAACAGTAGTACTTACTCGAATCCTATCCTTGCAGGCCAGGTCGCCCCTTATGAACAGCGGTACTTTCTCGATTCCATCCTTGCAGGCCAGGTCGTCCCTTAAGAACAGCAGTACTTTCCCAAATCCTATCCTTGCAAGCCAGGTCATCCTTATGAACAGCAGTACTTACTCGAATCCTATCCTTGCAGGCCAGTTCGCCCCTTAAGAACAGCAGTATTACCCGAATCCTATCCTTGCAGGCCAGGTCGCCACTTATGAACAGCAGTACTTCCCTGAATCCTATCCTTGCAGGCCAGGTCGCCCCTAATGAACAGCAGTACTTCCCTAAATCCTATCCTTGCAGGCCAGGTCTCCCCTTATGAACAGCAGTACATCATATCCTTGCAGGTCGTCCCTTATGAACAGCAGTACTTCCTATCATTGAAGGCCAGGTCGTCCCCTATGAACAGCAGTAATTTCTCGAATCCTATCCTTGCAGGCCAGTTCTCCTCTTATGAACAGCAGTACTTCCCCGAATCCTATACTTGTAGGCCAGGTCGTCCCTTATGAACAGCTGTCGTTCTCGAATCCTATCCTTGCAAACCAGATCGCTCCTTATGAACAGCAGTACTTCCCCGAATCCTACCCTTGCAGGCCAGGTCGTCCCTTATGAACAGCAGTACTTCCCCGAATCCTATCCTTGCAGGCCAGGTCACCCCTTATGAACAGCAGTACTTCCTATCCTTGCAGGCATGGTCGTCCCTTATGAACAGCAGTACTTTCTCGAATCCTATCCTTGCAGGCCAGTTCGCCCCTTATGAACAGCAGTATTTTCTCGAATCCTATCATTGCAGGCCAGGTCGCCCCTTATGAACAGCAGTACTTTCTCGAATCCTAGTCTCGCTCGCCAGGTCGCCCCATATGAACAGAAGTACTTTTTCGAATCCTATCCTTGCTGGCCAGGTCGCCCCTTATGAACAGCAGTACTTACTCGAATCCTATCCTTGCAGGCCAGGTCGCCCCTTATGAACAGCAGTACTTACTCGAATCCTATCCTTGCACAACCAGGTCGTCCCTTATGAACAGCAGTACTTCCCCGAATCCTATCCTTGCAGGCCAGGTCGCCCCTTATGAACAGCAGTACTTTCTCGAATCCTATCCTTGCAGGCCAGGTTGTCCCTTAAGAACAGCAGTACTTTCCCGAATCCTATCCTTGCAGGCCAGGTCATCCTTATGAACAGCAGTACTTACTCGAATCCTATCCTTGCAGGCCAGGTCGCCCCTTAAGAACAGCAGTATTTCCCGAATCCTATCCTTGCAGGCCAGGTCGCCACTTATGAACAGCAGTACTTCCCTGAATCCTATCCTTGCAGGCCAGGTCGCCCCTAATGAACAGCAGTACTTCCCTAAATCATATCCTTGTAGGCCAGGTCGGCCCTTATCAACAGCAGTACTTCCGTGAATCCTATCCTTGCAGGCCAGGTCTCCCCTAAGAACAGCAGTACTTCCTATCCTTGCAGGCCAGGTCGTCCATTATGAACAGCAGTACTTTCTCGAATCCTACCATTGCAGGCCAGGTCGTCCCTTATGAACAGCAGTACTTTCTCGAATCCTTGCAGTCCAGGTCGCCCCTTATGAACAGCAGTACTTTCTCGAATCCTTGCAGGCCAGGTCGCTCCTTATGAACAGCAGTACTTTCTCGAATCCTATCCTTGCAGACCAGGTCGCCCCTTATGAACAGCAGTACTTCCCTGAATCCTATCCTTGCAAGCCAGGTCGCTTCTTATGAACAGCAGTACTTCCCTAAATCATATCCTTGCAGGACAGGTCGTCCATTATGAACAGCAGTACTTTCTCGAATCCTACCATGACAGGCCAGGTCGTCCCTTATGAACAGAAGTACTTTCTCGATTCCTTCCAGTCCAGGTCGCCCCTTATGAACAGCAGTACTTTCTCGAATCCTTGCAGGCCAGGTCGCCCCTTATGAACAGCAGTACTTTCTCGAATCCTATCCTTGCAGACCAGGTCGCCCCTTATGAACAGCAGTACTTCCCTGAATCCTATCCTTGCAGGCCAGGTCGCCCCTTATGAACAGCAGTATTTTCTCGAATCCTATCATTGCAGGCCAGGTCGCCCCTTATGAACAGCAGTACTTTCTCGAATCCTAGTCTCGCTGGCCAGGTCGCCCCTTATGAACAGAAGTACTTTCTCGAATCATATCCTTGCAGGCCAGGTCGCCCCTTATGAACAGTAGTACTTACTCGAATCCTATCCTTGCAGGCCAGGTCGTCCCTTATGAACAGCAGTACTTTCCCGAATCCTATCCTTGCAGGCCAGGTCGCCCCTTATGAACAGCAGTACTTACTCGAATCCTATCCTTGCACAACCAGGTCGTCCCTTATGAACAGCAGTACTTCCCCGAATCCTATCCTTGCAGGCCAGGTCGCCCCTTATGAACAGCAGTACTTCTCTGAATCCTATCCTTGCAGGCCAGGTCTCTCCTTATGAACAGCAGTACTTCCTCGAATCCTATCCTGACCTGGTCGTCCTTATGAACAACAGTACTTCCTCGAATCCTATCCTGGCCAGGTCGTCCCTTATGAACAGCAGTACTTCCCCGAATCCTATCCTTGCAGGCCAGGTCGCCCCTTATGAACAGCAGTACTTTCCCGAATCCTATCCTTGCAGGCCAGGTCGTCCCTTATGAACAGCAGTACTTTCCCGAATCCTAGTCTCGCTGGCCAGGTCGCCCCTTATGAACAGCAGTACTTTCTCGAATCCTATCCTTGCAGGCCAGGTCGTCCCTTATGAACAGCAGTACTTTCCCGAATCCTATCCTTGCAGGCCAGGTCGCCCCTTATGAACAGCAGTACTTCCCCGAATCCTATCCTTGCAGGCCAGGTCGCCCCTTATGAACAGCAGTACTTACTCGAATCCTATCCTTGCAGGCCAGGTCGTCCCTTATGAACAGCAGTACTATCCCGAATACTATCCTTGCAGGCCAGGTCACCCCTTATGAACAGCAGTACTTCCTATCCTTGCAGGCCAGGTCGTCCCTTATGAACAGCAGTACTTTCTCGAATCCTATCCTTGCAGGCCAGGTCGCCCCTTATGAACAGCAGTATTTTCTCGAATCCTATCCTTGCAGGCCAGGTCGCCCCTTATGAACAGCAGTACTTTCTCGATTCCTATCCTTGTAGGCCAGGTCGCCCCTTATGAACAGCAGTACTTTCTCGAATCCTAGTCTCGCTGGCCAGGTCGCCCCTTATGAACAGAAGTACTTTCTCGAATCATATCCTTGCAGGCCAGGTCGCCCCTCTCGAATAATATCCTTGCAGGCCAGGTCGCCCCTTATGAACAGCAGTACTTTCCCGAATCCTATCCTTGCAGGCCAGGTCGCCCCTTATGAACAGCAGTACTTCCCCGAATCCTATACTTGTTGGCCAGGTCGTCCCTTATGAACAGCAGTCGTTCTCGAATCCTATCCTTGCAAACCAGTCGCCCCTTATGAACAGCAGTACTTCCCCGAATCCTATCCTTGCAGGCCAGGTCGTCCCTTATGAACAGCAGTACTTCCCCGAATCCTATCCTTGCAGGCCAGGTCACCCCTTATGAACAGCAGTACTTCCTATCCTTGCAGGCATGGTCGTCCCTTATGAACAGCAGTACTTTCTCGAATCCTATCCTTGCAGGCCAGGTCGCCCCTTATGAACAGCAGTATTTTCTCGAATCCTATCATTGCAGGCCAGGTCGCCCCTTATGAACAGCAGTACTTTCTCGAATCCTAGTCTCGCTGGCCAGGTCGCCCCTTATGAACAGAAGTACTTTCTCGAATCCTATCCTTGCAGGCCAGGTCGCCCCTTATGAACAGCAGTACTTACTCGAATCCTATCCTTGCAGGCCAGGTCGTCCCTTATGAACAGCAGTACTTTCCCGAATCCTATCCTTGCAGGCCAGGTCGCCCCTTATGAACAGCAGTACTTACTCGAATCCTATCCTTGCACAACCAGGTCGTCCCTTATGAACAGCAGTACTTCCCCGAATCCTATCCTTGCAGGCCAGGTCGCCCCTTATGAACAGCAGTACTTTCTCGAATCCTATCCTTGCAGGCCAGGTGTCCCTTAAGAACAGCAGTACTTCCCGAACCCCACCCAACATCCTATCCTTGCACAGTCGCCCCTTAAGAACAGCAGTACTCGATCCTACTTGCAGGCCATCGTCCCTTATGACAGCAGTACTTTCCCGAATCATCCTCGGCCAGGTCGCCCTTATAACAGATACTTCTCGAATCCTACCTTGCAGGCCGTCGTCCTTATGAACAGCAGTACTTTCCCGAATCCTATCCCAGGCCAGGTCGCCCCTTATGAACAGCAGTATTCCCTAATCCTACCCTGGCAGGCCAGGTCACCCCTTATGTACAGCAGTACTTACTCGAATCCTATCCTTGCAGGCCAGGTCGTCCCATATGAACAGCAGTACTATCCCGAATACTATCCTTGCAGGCCAGGTCACCCCTTATGAACAGCAGTACTTCCTATCCTTGCAGGCCTGGTCGTCCCTTATGAACAGCAGTACTTTCTCGATTCCTATCCTTGTAGGCCAGGTCGCCCCTTATGAACAGCAGTACTTTCTCGAATCCTAGTCTCGCTGGCCAGGTCGCCCCTTATGAACAGAAGTACTTTCTCGAATCATATCCTTGCAGGCCAGGTCGCCCCTCTCGAATAATATCCTTGCAGGCCAGGTCGCCCCTTATGAACAGCAGTACTTACTCGAATCCTATCCTTGTAGGCCAGGTCGACCTTTATGAACAGCAGTACTTTCCCGAATCCTATCCTTGCAGGCCAGGTTGCCCCTTATGAACAGCAGTACTTCCCCGAATCCTATCCTTGCAGGCCAGGTCGCCCCTTATGAACAGCAGTACTTTCTCGAATCCTAGTCTCGCTGGCCAGGTCGCCCCTTATGATCAGAAGTACTTTCTCGAATCATATCCTTGCAGGCCAGTTCGCCCCTTATGAACAGTAGTACTTACTCCAATCCTATCCTTGCAGGCCAGGTCGTCCCTTATGTACAGCAGTACTTTCCCGAATCCTATCCTTGCAGGCCAGGTCGCCCCTTATGAACAGCAGTACTTACTCGAATCCTATCCTTGCACAACCTGGCCGTCCCTTATGAACAGCAGTACTTCCCTGAATCCTATCCTTGCAGGCCAGGTCTCTCCTTATGAACAGCAGTACTTCCTCGAATCCTATCCTGGCCAGGTCGTCCTTATGAACAACAGTACCTCCTCGAATCCTATCCTGGCCAGGTCGTCCCTTATGAACAGCAGTACTTCCCCCGAATCCTATCCTTGCAGGCCAGGTCGCCCCTTATGAACAGCAGTACTTTCTCGATTCCTATCCTTGCAGGCCAGGTCGCCCCTTATGAACAGCAGTACTTTCTCGAATCCTAGTCTCTCTGGCCAGGTCATCCTTATGAACAACAGTACTTCCTCGAATCCTATCCTGGCCAGGTCGTCCCTTATGAACAGCAGTACTTGCCCCGAATCCTATCCTTGCAGGCCAGGTCGCCCCTTATGAACAGCAGTACTTTCCCGAATCCTATCCTTGCAGGCCAGGTCGTCCCTTATGAACAGCAGTACTTTCCCGAATCCTAGTCTCGCTGGCCAGGTCGCCCCTTATGAACAGAAGTACTTTCTCGAATCCTAACCTTGCAGGCCAGGTCGTCCCTTATGAACAGCAGTACTTTCCCGAATCCTATCCTTGCAGGCCAGGTCGCCCCTTATGAACAGCAGTAGTTCCCTGAATCCTACCCTGGCAGGCTAGGTCACCCCTTATGTACAGCAGTACTTACTCGAATCCTATCCTTGCAGGCCAGGTCGTCCCATATGAACAGCAGTACTATCCCGAATACTATCCTTGCAGGCCAGGTCACCCCTTATGAACAGCAGTACTTCCTATCCTTGCAGGACTGGTCGTCCCTTATGAACAGCAGTACTTTCTCGAATCATATTCTTGTAGGCCAGGTCGCCCCTTATGAACAGCAGTATTTTTTCGAATCCTATCATTGCAGGCCAGGTCGCCCCTTATGAACAGCAGTACTTTCTCGATTCCTATCCTTGTAGGCCAGGTTGCCCCTTATGAACAGCAGTACTTTCTCGAATCCTAGTCTCGCTGGCCAGGTCGCCCCTTATGAACAGAAGTTCTTTCTCGAATCATATCCTTGCAGGCCAGGTCGCCACTCTCGAATAATATCCTTGCAGGCCAGGTCGCCCCTTATGAACAGCAGTACCTACTCGAATCCTATCCTTGTAGACCAGGTCGACCCTTATGAACAGCAGTACTTTCCCGAATCCTATCCTTGCAGGCCAGGTCGCCCCTTATGAACAGCAGTACTTCCCCGAATCCTATACTTGTTGGCCAGGTCGTCCCTTATGAACAGCAGTCGTTCTCGAATCCTATCCTTGCAAACCAGGTCGCCCCTTATGAACAGCAGTACTTCCCCGAATCCTATCCTTGCAGGCCAGGTCGTCCCTTATGAACAGCAGTACTTCCCCGAATCCTATCCTTGCAGGCCAGGTCACCCCTTATGAACAGCAGTACTTCCTATCCTTGCAGGCATGGTCGTCCCTTATGAACAGCAGTACTTTCTCGAATCCTATCCTTGCAGGCCAGGTCGCCCCTTATGAACAGCAGTATTTTCTCGAATCCTATCATTGCAGGCCAGGTCGCCCCTTATGAACAGCAGTACTTTCTCGAATCCTAGTCTCGCTGGCCAGGTCGCCCCTTATGAACAGAAGTACTTTCTCGAATCCTATCCTTGCAGGCCAGGTCGCCCCTTATGAACAGCAGTACTTACTCGAATCCTATCCTTGCAGGCCAGGTCGTCCCTTATGAACAGCAGTACTTTCCCGAATCCTATCCTTGCAGGCCAGGTCGCCCCTTATGAACAGCAGTACTTACTCGAATCCTATCCTTGCACAACCAGGTCGTCCCTTATGAACAGCAGTACTTCCCCGAATCCTATCCTTGCAGGCCAGGTCGCCCCTTATGAACAGCAGTACTTTCTCGAATCCTATCCTTGCAGGCCAGGTTGTCCCTTAAGAACAGCAGTACTTTCCCGAATCCTATCCTTGCAGGCCAGGTCATCCTTATGAACAGCAGTACTTACTCGAATCCTATCCTTGCAGGCCAGGTCGCCCCTTAAGAACAGCAGTACTTCCCTGAATCCTATCCTTGCAGGCCAGGTCGTCCCTTATGAACAGCAGTACTTTCCCGAATCATAGTCTCTCTGGCCAGGTCGCCCCTTATGAACAGAAGTACTTTCTCGAATCCTAACCTTGCAGGCCAGGTCGTCCCTTATGAACAGCAGTACTTTCCCGAATCCTATCCTCGCAGGCCAGGTCGCCCCTTATGAACAGCAGTAGTTCCCTGAATCCTACCCTGGCAGGCCAGGTCACCCCTTATGTACAGCAGTACTTACTCGAATCCTATCCTTGCAGGCCAGGTCGTCCCATATGAACAGCAGTACTATCCCGAATACTATCCTTGCAGGCCAGGTCACCCCTTATGAACAGCAGTACTTCCTATCCTTGCAGGCCTGGTCGTCCCTTATGAACAGCAGTACTTTCTCGATTCCTATCCTTGTAGGCCAGGTCGCCCCTTATGAACAGCAGTACTTTCTCGAATCCTAGTCTCGCTGGCCAGGTCGCCCCTTATGAACAGAAGTACTTTCTCGAATCATATCCTTGCAGGCCAGGTCGCCCCTCTCGAATAATATCCTTGCAGGCCAGGTCGCCCCTTATGAACAGCAGTACTTACTCGAATCCTATCCTTGTAGGCCAGGTCGACCTTTATGAACAGCAGTACTTTCCCGAATCCTATCCTTGCAGGCCAGGTTGCCCCTTATGAACAGCAGTACTTCCCCGAATCCTATCCTTGCAGGCCAGGTCGCCCCTTATGAACAGCAGTACTTCCCTGAATCCTATCCTTGCAGGCCAGGTCTCTCCTTATGAACAGCAGTACTTCCTCGAATCCTATCCTGGCCAGGTCCTCCTTATGAACAACAGTACTTCCTCGAATCCTATCCTGGCCAGGTCGTCCCTTATGAATAGCAGCACTTCCCCTGAATCCTATCATTGCAGGCCAGGTCGCCACTTATGAACAGCAGTACTTTCTCGATTCCTATCCTTGCAGGCCAGGTCGCCCCTTATGAACAGCAGTACTTTCTCGAATCCTAGTCTCGCTGGCCAGGTCGCCCATTATGAACAGAAGTACTTTCTCGAATCCTAACCTTGCAGGCCAGGTCGTCCATTATGAACAGCAGTACTTCCTCGAATCCTATCCTTGCAGGCCAGGTCGCCCATATGAACAGCAGTAGTTCCCTGAATCCTACTCTGGCAGGCCAGGTCACCCCATATGTACAGCAGTACTTACTCGAATCCTATCCTTGCAGGCCAGGTCGCCCCTTATGAACAGCAGTACTTCCTATCCTTGCAGGCCAAGGTCGTCCCTTATGAACAGCAGTACTTCCTATCCTTGCAGGCCAGGTCGTATATTATGAACAGCAGTACTTTCTCGAATCCTACCATTGCAGGCCAGGTCGTCCCTTATGAACAGCAGTACTTTCTCGAATCGTTGCAGGCCAGGTCGCCCCTATGAACAGCAGTACTTTCTCGAATCCTATCCTTGCAGGCCAGGTCGCCCCTTATGAACAGCAGTATTTTCTCGAATCCTATCATTGCAGGCCAGGTCGCCCCTTATGAACAGCAGTACTTTCTCGAATCCTAGTCTCGCTGGCCAGGTCGCCCCTTATGAACAGAAGTACTTTCTCGAATCATATCCTTGCAGGCCAGGTCGCCCCTTATGAACAGCAGTACTTACTCGAATCCTATCCTTGCAGGCCAGGTCGTCCCTTATGAACAGCTGTACTTTCCCGAATCCTATCCTTGCAGGCCAGGTCGCCCCTTATGAACAGCAGTACTTCCCTGATTCCTATTCTTGCAGGCCAGGTCTCTCCTTATGAACAGCAGTACTTCCTCGAATCCTATCCTGGCCAGGCCGTCCTTATGAACAACAGTACCTCCTCGAATCCTATCCTCGCCAGGTCGTCCCTTATGAACAGCAGTACTTACCCCGAATCCTATCCTTGCAGGCCAGGTCGCCCCTTATGAACAGCAGTACTTTCTCGATTCCTATCCTTGCAGGCCAGGTCGCCCCTTATGAACAGCAGTACCACCCTGAATACTATCCTTGCAAGCCAGGTCGCTCCTTATGAACAGCAGTACTTCCCTCAATCATATCCTTGCAGGCCCAAACACACCAACCACCCACCCACCAACCATCCTTGCAGGCCAGGTCCCCCTTATGAACAGCAGTACTTCTCGAATCCTATCCTTGCAGGCCAGGTCGTCCCTTAAGAACAGCAGTACTTTCCCGAATCCTATCCTTGCAGGCCAGGTCGCCCCTTATGAACAGCAGTACTTACCCGAATCCTATCCTTGCAGGCCAGGTCGTCCCTTATGAACAGCAGTACTTCCCCGAATCCTATCCTTGCAGGCCAGGTCGCCCCTTATGAACAGCAGTACTTTCTCGAATCCTATCCTTGCAGGCCAGGTCGTCCCTTAAGAACAGCAGTACTTACCCGAATCATATCCTTGCAGGCCAGGTCATCCTTATGAACAGCAGTACTTACTCGAATCCTATCCTTGCAGGCCAGGTCGCCCCTTAAGAACAGCAGTATTTCCCGAATCCTATCCTTGCAGGCCAGGTCGCCCCTTATGAACAGCAGTACTCCCAACTATCCTTGCAGGCCAGTCCCCCTATGAACAGCAGTACTTCACTATCCTTGCAGGCCAGGTCGTCCCTTATGAACAGCAGTACTTCCCGAATCCTATCCTTGCAGGCCAGGTCCCCCTTATGAACAGCAGTATCTCGAATCTATCCTTGCAGGCCAGTCGCCCTTATGAACAGCAGTACTTTCCTAATCCTATCCTTGCAGGCCAGGTCGCCCCTTATGAACAGCAGTACTTCCTCGAATCCTAGTCTCGCTGGCCAGGTCGCCCCTTATGAACAGAATTACTTTCTCGAATCATATCCTTGCAGGCCAGGTCGCCCCTCTCGAATCATATCCCTGCAGGCCAGGTCGCCCCTTATGAACAGCAGTACTTACTCGAATCCTAACCTTGCTGGCCAGGTCGTCCCTTATCAACAGCAGTACTTTCCCGAATCCTATGCTTGCAGGCCAGGTCGCCCCTTATGAACAGCAGTACTTACTCGAATCCTATCCTTGCACAACCAGTTCGTCCCTTATGAACAGAAGTACATTCCGAATCCTATCCTTGCAGGCCAGGTCGTCCCTTTTGAACAGCAGTACTTCCTATCCTTGCAGGCCAAGGTCGTCTCTTATGAACAGCACTACTTCCTATCCTTGCAGGCCAGGTCGTCCATTATGAACAGCAGTACTTTCTCGAATCCTACCATTGAAGGCCAGGTCGTCCCTTATGAACAGCAGTACTTTCTCGAATCGTTGCAGGCCAGGTCGCCCCTTATGAACAGCAGTACTTTCTCGAATACTTGCAGGCCAGGTCGCCCCTTATGAACAGCAGTACTTTCTCGAATCCTATCCTTGCAGACCAGGTCGCCCCTTATGAACAGCAGTACTTCCCTGAATCATATCCTTGCAAGCCAGGTCGCTCCTTATGAATAGCAATACTTCCCTAAATCATATCCTTGCAGGCCAGGTCGTCCATTATGAACAGCAGTACTTTCCCGAATCATATCCTTGCAGGCCAGGTCGTCCCATATGAACAGCAGTACAATCTCGAATCCTATCCTTGCAGGTCAGGTCGCCCCTTATGAACAGCAGTACTTACTCGAATCCTATCCTTGCAGGCCAGGTCGCCCCTTATGAACAGCAGTACTTCCCCGAATCCTACCCATGCAGGCCAGGTCGCCCCTTATGAACAACAGTACTTCCCTGAATCCTAACCTTGCAGGTCAGGTCTCTCCTTATGAACAGCAGTACTTCCTCGAATCCTATCCTGGCCAGGTCGTCCTTATGAACAGCAGTACTTCCCCGAATCCTATCCATGCAGGCCAGGTCGTCCCTTATGAACAGCAGTACTTTCTCGAATCCTATCCTTGCAGGCCAGGTCGTCCCTTATGAACAGCTGTACTTCCCTGAATCCTATCCTTGCAGGCCAGGTCGCCCCTTATGAACAGCAGTACTTCCCTGAATCCTATCCTTGCAGGCCAGGTCTTCCCTTATGAACAGCAGTACTTACCCGAATCCCATCCTTGCAGGCCAGGTCGCCCCTTATGAACAGTACTTCCCTGAATCCTATCCTTGCAAGCCAGGTCGCTCCTTATGAACAGCAGTACTTCCCTAAATCATATCCTTGCAGGCCAGGTCGTCCCTTATGATCAGCAGTACTTCCCTGAATCCTATCCTTGCAGGCCAGGTCTCCCCTTATGAACAGCAGTACTTCCCCGAATCCTATCCTTGCAGGCCAGGTCGTCCTTATGAACAACAGTACTTCCCCGAATCCTATCCTTGCAGGTCAGGTCGTCCCTTATGAACAGCAGTACTTCCCCGAATCCTATCCATGCAGGCCAGGTCGTCCCTTATGAACAGCAGTATTTACTCGAATACTATCCTTGCGGGCCAGGTCGTCCCTTATGAACAGCTGTACTTTCCTGAATCCTATCCTTGCAGGCCAGGTCGCCCCTTATGAACAGCAGTACTTACTCGAATCCTATCCTTGCAGGCCAGGTCTTCCCTTATGAACAGCAGTACTTACCCGAATCCCATCCTTGCAGGCCAGGTCGCCCCTTATGAACAGCAGTACTACCCTGAATACTATCCTTGCAAGCCAGGTGGCTCCTTATGAACAGCAGTACTTCCCTAAATCATATCATTGCAGGCCAGGTCGTCCCATATGAACAGCAGTACTTCCCTGTATCCTATCCTTGCAGGCCAGGTCTCCCCTTATGAACAGCAGTACTTCCCCGAATCCTATCCTTGCAGGCCAGGTCGTCCTTATGAACAACAGTACTTCCCCGAATCCTATCCTTGCAGGCCAGGTCGCCCCTTATGAACAGCAGTACTTTCTCGAATCCTATCCTTGCAGGCCAGGTCGTCCCTTAAGAACAGCAGTACTTACCCGAATCCTATCCTTGCAGGCCAGGTCATCCTTATGAACAGCAGTACTTATTCGAATCCTATCCTTGCAGGCCAGGTCACCCCTTAAGAACAGCAGTATTTCCCCGAATCCTATCATTGCAGGCCAGGTCGCCACTTATGAACAGCAGTACTCCCCTGAATCCTATCCTTGCAGGCCAGGTCTCCCCTTATGAACAGCAGTACTTCATATCCTTGCAGGCCAGGTCGCCCCTTATGAACAGCAGTACTCCCCTGAATCCTATACTTGCAGGCCAGGTCTCTCCTTATGAACAGCAGTACTTCATATCCTTGCAGGCCAGGTCGTCCCTTATGAACAGCAGTACTTCCCTGAATCCTATCCTTGCAGGCCAGGTCTCCCCTTATGAACAGCAGTACTTCCACGAATCCTATCCTTGCAGGCCAGGTCGTCCTTATGAACAACAGTACTTCCCCGAATCCTATCCTTGCAGGTCAGGTCGTCCCTTATGAACAGAGTACTTCCCCGAATCCTATCCATGCAGGCCAGGTCGCCCCTTATGAACAGCAGTTCTTCCCTGAATACTATCCTTGCAAGCCAGGTCGCTCCTTATGAACAGCAGTACTTCCCTAAATCATATCCTTGCAGGCCAGGTCGCCCCTTATGAACAGCAGTACTTTCTCGAATCCTATCCTTGCAGGCCAGGTCGTCCCTTAAGTACAGCAGTACTTACCCGAATCCTATCCTTGCAGGCCAGGTCATCCTTATGAACAGCAGTACTTACTCGAATCCTATCCTTGCAGGCCAGGTCGCCCCTTAAGAACAGCAGTATTTTCACGAATCCTATCCTTGCAGGCCAGGTCGCCACTTATGAACAGCAGTACTTCCCTGAATCCTATCCTTGCAGGCCAGGTCGCCCCTAATGAACAGCAGTACTTCCTTAAATCATATCCTTGCTGGCCAGGTCGCCCCTTATGAACAGCAGTACTCCCCTGAATCCTATCCTTGCAGGCCAGGTCTCCCCATATGAAACAGCAGTACTACCCAATCCCATCCTTGCAGGCCAGTCGCCATTATGAACAAAACCCAATCATATCCTTGCAAGCCAGGTCACCCCTTAAGAACAGCAGTACTCCCCAATCCTATCCTTGCAGGCCAGGTCGCCACCTATGAACAGCAGTAAACCCTGAATCCTATCCTTGCAGGCCAGTTCTCCCCTTATGAACAGCAGTACTTCATATACTTGCAGGCCAGGTCGCCCCTTATGAACAGCAGTACTCCTCGAATCCTATCCTTGCAGACCAGGTCGCCCCTTATGAACAGCAGTACTTCCCCGAATACTATCCTTGCAAGCCAGGTCGACCCTTATGAACAGCAGTACTTCCCCAAATCACATCCTTGCAGGCCAGGTCGCCCCTTATGAACAGCAGTACTTCCCCGAATCCTATCCTTTCAAGCCAGGTCGCCCCTTATGAACAGCAGTACTTACCCAAATCATATCCTTGCAGGCCAGGTCACCCCTTAAGAACAGCAGTATTTTTACGAATCCTATCCTTGCAGGCCAGGTCGCCACTTATGAACAGCAGTAC
>CM026402.1:76190128-76228809 GCA_014843695.1 Archivesica marissinica | reverse complement strand
CCCGAATCATATCCTTGCAGGCCAGGTCGCCCCTTATCAACAGCAGTACTTCCTCGAAACCTATCCTTGCAGGCCAGGTCTCCCCTAAGAACAGCAGTACTTCCTCAATCCTAGCCCAGGCCAGGTCATCCTTATGAACAACAGTACTTCCTCGAATCCTATCCAGGCCACGTCGTCCCTTATGAACAGCAGTACTTCCCCGAACCATCCTTGCAGTCCAGGTCGCCCCTTATGAACAGAAGTACTTTCCCGAACCATCCTTGCAGGCCAGGTCGCCCCTTATGAACAGCAGTACTTTCCCGAATCCTATCCTCGCAGACCAGGTCGCCCCTTATGAACAGAAGTACTTCCCCGAATCCTAACCTTGCAAGCCAGGTCGCCCCTTATGAACAGCAGTACTTCCCCAAATCATATCCTTGCAGGACAGGTCGCCCATTATGAACAGCAGTACTTCCCCGAATCCTACCATGACAGGCTAGGTCACCCCTTATGAACAGCAGTACTTACTCGAATCCTATCCTTGCAGGCCAGGTCGTCCCATATGAACAGCAGTACTATCCCGAATACTATCCTTGCAGGCCAGGTCACCCCTTATGAACAGCAGTACTTCCTATCCTTGCAGGACTGGTCGTCCCTTATGAACAGCAGTACTTTCTCGAATCATATTCTTGTAGGCCAGGTCGCCCCTTATGAACAGCAGTATTTTTTCGAATCCTATCATTGCAGGCCAGGTCGCCCCTTATGAACAGCAGTACTTTCTCGAATCCTATCCTCGCAGGCCAGGTCGCCCCTTATGAACAGAAGTACTTTCTCGAATCATATTCTTGCAGGCCAGGTCGCCCCTTATGAACAGTAGTACTTACTCGAATCCTATCCTTGCAGGCCAGGTCGTCCCTTATGAACAGCAGTACTTTCCCGAATCCTATCCTTGCAGGCCAGGTCGCCCCTTATGAACAGCAGTACTTCCCCGAATCCTATACTTGTTGGCCAGGTCGTCCCTTATGAACAGCAGTCGTTCTCGAATCCTATCCTTGCAAACCAGGTCGCCCCTTATGAACAGCAGTACTTCCCCGAATCCTATCCTTGCAGGCCAGGTCTCTCCTTATGAACAGCAGTACTTCCTCGAATCCTATCCTGACCAGGTCGTCCTTATGAACAACAGTACTTCCTCGAATCCTATCCTGGCCAGGTCGTCCCTTATGAACAGCAGTAATTCCCCCGAATCCTATCCTTGCAGGCCAGGTCGCCCCTTATGAACAGCAGTACTTTCTCGATTCCTATCCTTGCAGGCCAGGTCGCCCCTTATGAACATCAGTACTTTCTCGAATCCTAGTCTCTCTGGCCAGGTCATCCTTATGAACAACAGTACTTCCTCGAATCCTATCCTGGCCAGGTCGTCCCTTATGAACAGCAGTACTTTCTCGAATCATATCCTTGCAGGCCAGGTCGCCCCTTATGAACAGTAGTACTTACTCGAATCCTATCCTTGCAGGCCAGGTCGCCCCTTATGAACAGCGGTACTTTCTCGATTCCATCCTTGCAGGCCAGGTCGTCCCTTAAGAACAGCAGTACTTTCCCAAATCCTATCCTTGCAAGCCAGGTCATCCTTATGAACAGCAGTACTTACTCGAATCCTATCCTTGCAGGCCAGGTCGCCCCTTAAGAACAGCAGTACTTTCCCGAATCCTATCCTTGCAGGCCAGGTCGCCCCTTATGAACAGCAGTACTTCCCGAATCCTATCCTTGCAGGCCATCGCCCCTATGAACAGCAGTACTTCCCTAAATCATATCCTTGCAGGCCAGGTCGCCCCTTATGAACAGCAGTACTTCCCTGAATCCTATCCTTGCAGGCCAGGTCGTCCCTTATGAACAGCAGTACTTTCTCGAATCCTATCCTTGCAGGCCAGGTCGTCCCTTATGAACAGCAGTACTTTCTCGAATCCTACCCTTGCAGGCCAGGTCGCCCCTTATGAACAGCAGTACTTTCTCGAATCCTATCCTTGCAGGCCAGGTCGCCCATATGAACAGCAGTACTTTCTCGAATCCTATCCTCAGGCCAGGTCACCCCTTATGAACAGCAGTACTTCCTATCCTTGCAGGCCAGGTCGCCCCTTATGAACAGCAGTACTTTCTCGAATCCTATCCTTGTAGGCCAGGTCGCCCCTTATGAACAGCAGTACTTTCCGAATCCTAGTCTCGCTGGCCAGGTCGCCCCTTATGAACAGAAGTACTTTCTCGAATCATATCCTTGCAGGCCAGGTCGCCCCCTCTCGAATCATATCCTGCAGGCCAGGTCGCCTTTATGAACAGCAGTACTTCCTCGAATCCTATCCTTGCAGGCCAGGTCTCCCTTATGAACAGCAGTACTTTCCCGAATCCTATCCTCAGGCCAGGTCGCCCCTTATGAACAGCAGTACTTCCTCGAATCCTATCCTGCAAGCCAGGTCGCCCCTTATGAACAGCAGTACTTCCCTAAATCATATCCTTGCAGGACAGGTCGTCCATTATGAACAGCAGTACTTTCTCGAATCCTACCATGACAGGCCAGGTCGTCCCTTATGAACAGAAGTACTTCCTCGATTCCTTCCAGTCCAGGTCGCCCCTTATGAACAGCAGTACTTTCTCGAATCCTTGCAGGCCAGGTCGCCCCTTATGAACAGCAGTACTTTCTCGAAGCCTATCTTTGCAGACCAGGTCGGCCCTTATGAACAGCAGTACTTCCCTGAATCCTATCCTTGCAGGCCAGGTCGCCCCTTATGAACAGCAGTACTTTCTCGAATCCTATCCTTGCAGGCCAGGTCGCCCCTTATGAACAGCAGTACTTTCTCGAATCCTATCCTTGCAGGCCAGGTCGCCCCTTATGAACAGCAGTACTTACTCGAATCCTATCCTTGCAGGCCAGGTCGTCCCTTATGAACAGCAGTACTTTCCCGAATCCTATCCTTGCAGGCCAGGTCGCCCCTTATGAACAGCAGTACTTCCCCGAATCCTATCCTTGCAGGCCAGGTCGCCCCTTATGAACAGCAGTCCTTCTCGAATCCTATCCTTGCAACCAGGTCGCCCCTTATGAACAGCAGTACTTCCCCGAATCCTATCCTTGCAGGCCAGGTCGTCCCTTATGAACAGCAGTACTTCCCCGAATCCTATCCTCAGGCCAGGTCCCCCTTATGAACAGCAGTACTTCCTATCCTTGCAGGCAGGTCTCCCTTATGAACAGCAGTACTTTCTCGAATCCTATCCTTGCAGGCCAGGTCGCCCCTTATGAACAGCAGTACTTTCCCGAATCCTATCATTGCAGGCCAGGTCGCCCCTTATGAACAGCAGTACTTTCTCGAATCCTATCCTTGCAGGCCAGGTCGTCCCTTATGAACAGCAGTACTTCCCTGAATCCTATCCTTGCAGGCCAGGTCGCCCCTTATGAACAGCAGTACTTCCCTGAATCCTATCCTTGCAGGCCAGGTCTTCCCTTATGAACAGCAGTACTTACCCGAATCCCATCCTTGCAGGCCAGGTCGCCCCTTATGAACAGTACTTCCCTGAATCCTATCCTTGCAAGCCAGGTTGCTCCTTATGAACAGCAGTACTTCCCTAAATCATATCCTTGCAGGCCAGGTCGTCCCTTATGATCAGCAGTACTTCCCTGAATCCTATCCTTGCAGGCCAGGTCGCCCCTTAAGAACAGCAGTATTTTCCCGAATCCTATCCTTGCAGGCCAGGTCGCCCTTATGAACAGCAGTACTTACCTGAATCCTATCCTTGCAGGCCAGATCGCCCCTAATGAACAGCAGTACTTCCTTAAATCATATCCGTGCAGGCCAGGTCGCCCCTTATGAACAGCAGTACTCCCCTGAATCCTATCCTTGCAGGCCAGGTCTCCCCTTATGAACAGCAGTACTTCATATCCTTGCAGGCCAGGTCGCCCCTTATGAACAGCAGTACTCCCCTGAATCCTATCCTTGCAGGCCAGGTCTCCCCCTATGAACAGCAGTACTTCATATACTTGCAGGCCAGGTCGTCCCTTATGAACAGCAGTACTTTCTCGAATCCTATCCTTGCAGGCCAGGTCGCCCCTTATGAACAGCAGTATTTTCTCGAATCCTATCATTGCAGGCCAGGTCGCCCCTTATGAACAGCAGTACTTTCTCGAATCCTAGTCTCGCTGGCCAGGTCGCCCCTTATGAACAGAATTACTTTCTCGAATCATATCCTTGCAGGCCAGGTCGCCCCTCTCGAATCATATCCCTGCAGGCCAGGTCGCCCCTTATGAACAGCAGTACTTACTCGAATCCTAACCTTGCTGGCCAGGTCGTCCCTTATCAACAGCAGTACTTTCCCGAATCCTATGCTTGCAGGCCAGGTCGCCCCTTATGAACAGCAGTACTTACTCGAATCCTATCCTTGCACAACCAGTTCGTCCCTTATGAACAGAAGTACATTCCGAATCCTATCCTTGCAGGCCAGGTCGTCCCTTTTGAACAGCAGTACTTCCTATCCTTGCAGGCCAAGGTCGTCTCTTATGAACAGCACTACTTCCTATCCTTGCAGGCCAGGTCGTCCATTATGAACAGCAGTACTTTCTCGAATCCTACCATTGAAGGCCAGGTCGTCCCTTATGAACAGCAGTACTTTCTCGAATCGTTGCAGGCCAGGTCGCCCCTTATGAACAGCAGTACTTTCTCGAATACTTGCAGGCCAGGTCGCCCCTTATGAACAGCAGTACTTTCTCGAATCCTATCCTTGCAGACCAGGTCGCCCCTTATGAACAGCAGTACTTCCCTGAATCATATCCTTGCAAGCCAGGTCGCTCCTTATGAATAGCAATACTTCCCTAAATCATATCCTTGCAGGCCAGGTCGTCCATTATGAACAGCAGTACTTTCCCGAATCATATCCTTGCAGGCCAGGTCGTCCCATATGAACAGCAGTACAATCTCGAATCCTATCCTTGCAGGTCAGGTCGCCCCTTATGAACAGCAGTACTTACTCGAATCCTATCCTTGCAGGCCAGGTCGCCCCTTATGAACAGCAGTACTTCCCCGAATCCTACCCATGCAGGCCAGGTCGCCCCTTATGAACAACAGTACTTCCCTGAATCCTAACCTTGCAGGTCAGGTCTCTCCTTATGAACAGCAGTACTTCCTCGAATCCTATCCTGGCCAGGTCGTCCTTATGAACAGCAGTACTTCCCCGAATCCTATCCATGCAGGCCAGGTCGTCCCTTATGAACAGCAGTACTTTCTCGAATCCTATCCTTGCAGGCCAGGTCGTCCCTTATGAACAGCTGTACTTCCCTGAATCCTATCCTTGCAGGCCAGGTCGCCCCTTATGAACAGCAGTACTTCCCTGAATCCTATCCTTGCAGGCCAGGTCGTCCCTTATGAACAGCAGTACTTCCCCGAATCCTATCCTTGCAGGCCAGGTCGCCCCTTATGAACAGTACTTCCCTGAATCCTATCCTTGCAAGCCAGGTCGCTCCTTATGAACAGCAGTACTTCCCTAAATCATATCCTTGCAGGCCAGGTCGTCCCTTATGAACAGCAGTACTTCCCAATCCTATCCTTGCAGGCCAGGTCCCCCTTATGAACAGCAGTACTTCCCCGAATCCTATCCTTGCAGGCCAGGTCGTCCCTTATGAACACAGTACTCCCCGAATCCTCCTTGCAGGCCAGGTCGTCCCTTATGAACAGCAGTACTTCCCCGAATCCTATCCTTGCAGGCCAGGTCGCCCCTTATGAACAGCAGTACTTACTCGAATCCTATCCTTGCAGGCCAGGTCGTCCCTTATGAACAGCAGTACTTTCCCGAATCCTATCCTTGCAGGCCAGGTCGCCCCTTATGAACAGCAGTACTTACTCGAATCCTATCCTTGCAGGCCAGGTCGTCCCTTATGAACAGCAGTACTTCCCCGAATCCTATCCTTGCAGGCCAGGTCGCCCCTTATGAACAGCAGTACTTCCCCGAATCCTATCCTTGCAGGCCAGGTCGCCCCTTATGAACAGCAGTACTTCCCGAATCATCATTGCAGGCCAGGTCGTCCCTTATGAACAGCAGTACTTCCCGATCCTATCCTTGCAGGCCAGGTCTCCCCTTATGAACAGCAGTACTTCCCCGAATCCTATCCTTGCAGGCCAGGTCGTCCTTATGAACAGCAGTACTTCCCCGAATACTATCCTTGCAGGCCAGGTCGCCCCTTATGAACAGCAGTACTTCCGAATCCTATCCTTGCAGGCCAGGTCGCCCTTAGACAGCAGTACTTACCCGAATCCTATCCTTGCAGGCCAGGTCATCCTTATGAACAGCAGTACTTTCGAATCCTATCCTTGCAGGCCAGGTCACCCCTTAAGAACAGCAGTATTTCCCCGAATCCTATCCTTGCAGGCCAGGTCGCCCTTATGAACAGCAGTACTCCCCTGAATCCTATCCTTGCAGGCCAGGTCTCCCCTTATGAACAGCAGTACTTCATATCCTTGCAGGCCAGGTCGCCCCTTATGAACAGCAGTACTCCCCTGAATCCTATACTTGCAGGCCAGGTCTCTCCTTATGAACAGCAGTACTTCATATCCTTGCAGGCCAGGTCGTCCCTTATGAACAGCAGTACTTCCCTGAATCCTATCCTTGCAGGCCAGGTCTCCCCTTATGAACAGCAGTACTTCCACGAATCCTATCCTTGCAGGCCAGGTCGTCCTTATGAACAACAGTACTTCCCCGAATCCTATCCTTGCAGGTCAGGTCGTCCCTTATGAACAGAGTACTTCCCCGAATCCTATCCATGCAGGCCAGGTCGCCCCTTATGAACAGCAGTTCTTCCCTGAATACTATCCTTGCAAGCCAGGTCGCTCCTTATGAACAGCAGTACTTCCCTAAATCATATCCTTGCAGGCCAGGTCGCCCCTTATGAACAGCAGTACTTTCTCGAATCCTATCCTTGCAGGCCAGGTCGTCCCTTAAGTACAGCAGTACTTACCCGAATCCTATCCTTGCAGGCCAGGTCATCCTTATGAACAGCAGTACTTACTCGAATCCTATCCTTGCAGGCCAGGTCGCCCCTTAAGAACAGCAGTATTTTCACGAATCCTATCCTTGCAGGCCAGGTCGCCACTTATGAACAGCAGTACTTCCCTGAATCCTATCCTTGCAGGCCAGGTCGCCCCTAATGAACAGCAGTACTTCCTTAAATCATATCCTTGCTGGCCAGGTCGCCCCTTATGAACAGCAGTACTCCCCTGAATCCTATCCTTGCAGGCCAGGTCTTCCCTTATGAACAGCAGTACTTACCCGAATCCCATCCTTGCAGGCCAGGTCGCCCCTTATGAACAGTACTTCCCTGAATCCTATCCTTGCAAGCCAGGTCGCTCCTTATGAACAGCAGTACTTCCCTAAATCATATCCTTGCAGGCCAGGTCGTCCCTTATGATCAGCAGTACTTCCCTGAATCCTATCCTTGCAGGCCAGGTCTCCCCTTATGAACAGCAGTACTTCCCCGAATCCTATCCTTGCAGGCCAGGTCGTCCTTATGAACAACAGTACTTCCCCGAATCCTATCCTTGCAGGTCAGGTCGTCCCTTATGAACAGCAGTACTTCCCCGAATCCTATCCATGCAGGCCAGGTCGTCCCTTATGAACAGCAGTATTTACTCGAATACTATCCTTGCGGGCCAGGTCGTCCCTTATGAACAGCTGTACTTTCCTGAATCCTATCCTTGCAGGCCAGGTCGCCCCTTATGAACAGCAGTACTTACTCGAATCCTATCCTTGCAGGCCAGGTCTTCCCTTATGAACAGCAGTACTTACCCGAATCCCATCCTTGCAGGCCAGGTCGCCCCTTATGAACAGCAGTACTACCCTGAATACTATCCTTGCAAGCCAGGTGGCTCCTTATGAACAGCAGTACTTCCCTAAATCATATCATTGCAGGCCAGGTCGTCCCATATGAACAGCAGTACTTCCCTGTATCCTATCCTTGCAGGCCAGGTCTCCCCTTATGAACAGCAGTACTTCCCCGAATCCTATCCTTGCAGGCCAGGTCGTCCTTATGAACAACAGTACTTCCCCGATTACTATCCTTGCAGGCCAGGTCGCCCCTTATGAACAGCAGTACTTTCTCGAATCCTATCCTTGCAGGCCAGGTCGTCCCTTAAGAACAGCAGTACTTACCCGAATCCTATCCTTGCAGGCCAGGTCATCCTTATGAACAGCAGTACTTATTCGAATCCTATCCTTGCAGGCCAGGTCACCCCTTAAGAACAGCAGTATTTCCCCGAATCCTATCATTGCAGGCCAGGTCGCCACTTATGAACAGCAGTACTCCCCTGAATCCTATCCTTGCAGGCCAGGTCTCCCCTTATGAACAGCAGTACTTCATATCCTTGCAGGCCAGGTCGCCCCTTATGAACAGCAGTACTCCCCTGAATCCTATACTTGCAGGCCAGGTCTCTCCTTATGAACAGCAGTACTTCATATCCTTGCAGGCCAGGTCGTCCCTTATGAACAGCAGTACTTCCCTGAATCCTATCCTTGCAGGCCAGGTCTCCCCTTATGAACAGCAGTACTTCCACGAATCCTATCCTTGCAGGCCAGGTCGTCCTTATGAACAACAGTACTTCCCCGAATCCTATCCTTGCAGGTCAGGTCGTCCCTTATGAACAGAGTACTTCCCCGAATCCTATCCATGCAGGCCAGGTCGCCCCTTATGAACAGCAGTTCTTCCCTGAATACTATCCTTGCAAGCCAGGTCGCTCCTTATGAACAGCAGTACTTCCCTAAATCATATCCTTGCAGGCCAGGTCGCCCCTTATGAACAGCAGTACTTTCTCGAATCCTATCCTTGCAGGCCAGGTCGTCCCTTAAGTACAGCAGTACTTACCCGAATCCTATCCTTGCAGGCCAGGTCATCCTTATGAACAGCAGTACTTACTCGAATCCTATCCTTGCAGGCCAGGTCGCCCCTTAAGAACAGCAGTATTTTCACGAATCCTATCCTTGCAGGCCAGGTCGCCACTTATGAACAGCAGTACTTCCCTGAATCCTATCCTTGCAGGCCAGGTCGCCCCTAATGAACAGCAGTACTTCCTTAAATCATATCCTTGCTGGCCAGGTCGCCCCTTATGAACAGCAGTACTCCCCTGAATCCTATCCTTGCAGGCCAGGTCGCCCCTTATGAACAGCAGTACTTCCCTGAATACTATCCTTGCAAGCCAGGTCGCTCCTTATGAACAGCAGTACTTCCCTAAATCATATCCTTGCAGGCCAGGTCGCCCCTTATGAACAGCAGTACTTTCTCGAATCCTATCCTTGCAGGCCAGGTCGTCCCTTAAGAACAGCAGTACTTACCCGAATCCTATCCTTGCAGGCCAGGTCCCCCTTATGAACAGCAGTACTTTCACGAATCCTATCCTTGCAGGCCAGGTCGTCCCTTATGAACAGCAGTATTTCTCGAATCCTATCCTTGCGGGCCAGGTCGCCCCTTATGAACAGCAGTACTTTCTCGAATCCTATCCTTGCAGACCAGGTCGTCCCTTATGAACAGCAGTACTTCCCCGAATCCTATCCTTGCAGGCCAGGTCGTCCCTTATGAACAGCAGTATTTACTCGAATACTATCCTTGCGGGCCAGGTAGCCCCTTATGAACAGCAGTACTTTCTCGAATCCTATCCTTGCAGGCCAGGTCGTCCCTTATGAACAGCTGTACTTTCCTGAATCCTATCCTTGCAGGCCAGGTCGCCCCGTATGAACAGCAGTACTTACTCGAATCCTATCCTTGCAGGCCAGGTATTCCCTTATGAACAGCAGTACTTACCCGAATCCCATCCTTGCAGGCCAGGTCGCCCCTTATGAACAGCAGTACTTCCCTGAATACTATCCTTGCAAGCCAGGTCGCTCCTTATGAACAGCAGTACTTCCCTAAATCATATCCTTGCAGGCCAGGTCGCCCCTTATGAACAGCAGTACTTTCTCGAATCCTATCCTTGCAGGCCAGGTCGTCCCTTAAGTACAGCAGTACTTACCCGAATCCCATCCTTGCAGGCCAGGTCGCCCCTTATGAACAGCAGTACTTCCCTGAATACTATCCTTGCAAGCCAGGTCGCTCCTTATGAACAGCAGTACTTCCCTAAATCATATCCTTGCAGGCCAGGTCGCCCCTTATGAACAGCAGTACTTTCTCGAATCCTATCCTTGCAGGCCAGGTCGTCCCTTAAGTACAGCAGTACTTACCCGAATCCTATCCTTGCAGGCCAGGTCATCCTTATGAACAGCAGTACTTACTCGAATCCTATCCTTGCAGGCCAGGTCGCCCCTTAAGAACAGCAGTATTTTCACGAATCCTATCCTTGCAGGCCAGGTCGCCACTTATGAACAGCAGTACTTCCCTGAATCCTATCCTTGCAGGCCAGGTCGCCCCTAATGAACAGCAGTACTTCCTTAAATCATATCCTTGCTGGCCAGGTCGCCCCTTATGAACAGCAGTACTCCCCTGAATCCTATCCTTGCAGGCCAGGTCGTCCCCTTATGAACAGCAGTACTTCCCTGAATACTATCCTTGCAAGCCAGGTCGCTCCTTATGAACAGCAGTACTTCCCTAAATCATATCCTTGCAGGCCAGGTCGCCCCTTATGAACAGCAGTACTTTCTCGAATCATATCCTTGCAGGCCAGGTCGTCCCTTAAGAACAGCTGTACTTACCCGAATCCTATCCTTGCAGGCCAGGTCGCCCCTTAAGAACAGCAGTATTTTCACGAATCCTATCCATGCAGGCCAGGTCGTCCCTTATGAACAGCAGTATTTACTCGAATACTATCCTTGCGGGCCAGGTAGCCCCTTATGAACAGCAATACTTTCTCGAATCCTATCCTTGCAGACCAGGTCGTCCCTTATGAACAGCTGTACTTTCCTGAATCCTATCCTTGCAGGCCAGGTCGCCCCTTATGAACAGCAGTACTTACTCGAATCCTATCCTTGCAGGCCAGGTCTTCCCTTATGAACAGCAGTACTTACCCGAATCCCATCCTTGCAGGCCAGGTCGCCCCTTATGAACAGCAGTACCACCCTGAATACTATCCTTGCAAGCCAGGTCGCTCCTTATGAACAGCAGTACTTCCCTAAATCATATCCTTGCAGGCCAGGTCGTCCCATATGAACAGCAGTACTTCCCTGTATCCTATCCTTGCAGGCCAGGTCTCCCCTTATGAACAGCAGTACTTCCCCGAATCCTATCCTTGCAGGCCAGGTCGTCCTTATGAACAACAGTACTTCCCCGAATCCTATCCTTGCAGGCCAGGTCGCCCCTTATGAACAGCAGTACTTTCTCGAATCCTATCCTTGCAGGCCAGGTCGTCCCTTAAGAACAGCAGTACTTACCCGAATCCTATCCTTGCAGGCCAGGTCATCCTTATGAACAGCAGTACTTATTCGAATCCTATCCTTGCAGGCCAGGTCACCCCTTAAGAACAGCAGTATTTCCCCGAATCCTATCCTTGCAGGCCAGGTCGCCACTTATGAACAGCAGTACACCCTGAATCCTATCCTTGCAGGCCAGGTCTCCCCTTATGAACAGCAGTACTTCATATCCTTGCAGGCCAGGTCGCCCCTTATGAACAGCAGTACTCCTCTGAATCCTATCCTTGCAGGCCAGGTCGCCCCTTATGAACAGCAGTACTTCCCTGAATACTATCCTTGCAAGCCAGGTCGCTCCTTATGAACAGCAGTACTTCCCTAAATCATATCCTTGCAGGCCAGGTCGCCCCTTATGAACAGCAGTACTTTCTCGAATCCTATCCTTTCAGGCCAGGTCGCCCCTTATGAACAGCAGTACTTACTCGAATCCTATCCTTGCAGGCCAGGTCACCCCTTAAGAACAGCAGTATTTTTACGAATCCTATCCTTGCAGGCCAGGTCGCCACTTATGAACAGCAGTACTTCCCTGAATCCTATCCTTGCAGACCAGGTCGCCCCTAATGAACAGCAGTACTTCCTTAAATCATATCCTTGCTGGCCAGGTCGCCCCTTATGAACAGCAGTACTCCCCTGAATCCTATCCTTGCAGGCCAGGTCTCCCCTTATGAACAGCAGTACTTCATATCCTTGCAGGCCAGGTCGTCCCTTATGAACAGCAGTACTTCCTATCCTTGCAGGCCAGGTCGTCCCCTATGAACAGCAGTAATTTCTCGAATCCTATACTTGCAGGCCAGTTCTCCTCTTATGAACAGCAGTACTTCCCCGAATCCTATACTTGTAGGCCAGGTCGTACCTTATGAACAACAGTACTTTCACGAATCCTATCCTTGCAGACCAGGTCGTCCCTTATGAATAGCAGTACTTCCCCGAATCCTATCCTTGCAGGCCAGGTCACCCATTATGAACAGCAGTACTTCCTATCCTTGCAGGCCTGGTCGTCCCTTATGAACAGCAGTACTTTCTCGAATCCTATCCTTGCTGGCCAGGTCGCCCCTTATGAACAGCAGTATTTTCTCGAATCCTATCATTGCAGGCCAGGTCGTCCCTTATGAACAGCAGTACTTCCCCGAATCCTATCCATGCAGGCCAGGTCGTCCCTTATGAACAGCAGTATTTACTCGAATACTATCCTTGCGGGCCAGGTAGCCCCTTATGAACAGCAGTACTTTCTCGAATCCTATCATTGCAGGCCAGGTCGTCCCTTATGAACAGCTGTACTTTCCTGAATCCTATCCTTGCAGGCCAGGTCGCCCCGTATGAACAGCAGTACTTACTCGAATCCTATCCTTGCAGGCCAGGTATTCCCTTATGAACAGCAGTACTTACCCGAATCCCATCCTTGCAGGCCAGGTCGCCCCTTATGAACAGCAGTACTTCCCTGAATACTATCCTTGCAAGCCAGGTCGCTCCTTATGAACAGCAGTACTTCCCTAAATCATATCCTTGCAGGCCATGTCGCCCCTTATGAACAGCAGTACTTTCTCGAATCCTATCCTTGCAGGCCAGGTCGTCCCTTAAGTACAGCAGTACTTACCCGAATCCCATCCTTGCAGGCCAGGTCGCCCCTTATGAACAGCAGTACTTCCCTGAATACTATCCTTGCAAGCCAGGTCGCTCCTTATGAACAGCAGTACTTCCCTAAATCATATCCTTGCAGGCCATGTCGCCCCTTATGAACAGCAGTACTTTCTCGAATCCTATCCTTGCAGGCCAGGTCGTCCCTTAAGTACAGCAGTACTTACCCGAATCCCATCCTTGCAGGCCAGGTCGCCCCTTATGAACAGCAGTACTTCCCTGAATACTATCCTTGCAAGCCAGGTCGCTCCTTATGAACAGCAGTACTTCCAATCTACCTTGCAGGCCAGGTCCCTTATGAACACAGTACTTCTCGAATCCTATCCTTGCAGGCCAGGTCGCCCCTTAAGAACAGCAGTATTTTCACGAATCCTATCCTTGCAGGCCAGGTCGCCACTTATGAACAGCAGTACTTCCCTGAATCCTATCCTTGCAGGCCAGGTCGCCCCTAATGAACAGCAGTACTTCCTTAAATCATATCCTTGCTGGCCAGGTCGCCCCTTATGAACAGCAGTACTCCCCTGAATCCTATCCTTGCAGGCCAGGTCTCCCCTTATGAACAGCAGTACTTCATATCCTTGCAGGCCAGGTCGTCCCTTATGAACAGCAGTACTTCCTATCCTTGCAGGCCAGGTCGTCCCCTATGAACAGCAGTAATTTCTCGAATCCTATCCTTGCAGGCCAGTTCTCCTCTTATGAACAGCAGTACTTCCCCGAATCCTATACTTGTAGGCCAGGTCGTCCCTTATGAACAGCAGTACTTTCTCGAATCCTATCCTTGCAGACCAGGTCGCCCCTTATGAACAGCAGTACTTCTCCGAATCCTATCCTTGCAGGCCAGGTCGACCCTTATGAACAGCAGTACTTCCCCGAATCCTATCCTTGCAGGCCAGGTCGCCCCTTATGAACAGCAGTACTTCCTTGAATCCTATCCTTGCAGGCCAGGTCGCCCCTTATGAACAGCAGTACTTCCCCGAATCCTATCCTTGCAGGCCAGGTCGTCCCTTATGAACAGCAGTACTTCCCCGAATCCTATCCTTGCAGGCCAGGTCGTCCCTTATGAACAGCAGTACTTACTCGAATCCTATCCTTGCAGGCCAGGTCGCCCCTTATGAACAGCAGTACTTTCCGAATCTATCCTTGCAGGCCAGGTCGTCCCTATGAACAGCAGTACTTTCTGAATCCTATCCTTGCAGGCCAGGTCGCCCTTATGAACAGCAGTACTTCCTCGAATCCTATCTTGCAGGCCAGGTCGTCCCTTATGAACAGCAGTACTTCCGAATCCTATCCTTGCAGGCCAGGTCGCCCCTTATGAACAGCAGTACTTCCCCGAATCCTATCCTTGCAGGCCAGGTCGTCCCTTATGAACAGCAGTATTTACTCGAATAATAGCCTTGCGGGCCATGTCGCCCCTTATGAACAGCAGTACTTTCTCGAATCCTATCCTTGCAGGCCAGGTCGTCCCTTAAGTACAGCAGTACTTACCCGAATCCCATCCTTGCAGGCCAGGTCGCCCCTTATGAACAGCAGTACTTCCCTGAATACTATCCTTGCAAGCCAGGTCGCTCCTTATGAACAGCAGTACTTCCCTAAATCATATCCTTGCAGGCCAGATCGCCCCTTATGAACAGCAGTACTTTCTCGAATCCTATCCTTGCAGGCCAGGTCGTCCCTTAAGTACAGCAGTACTTACCCGAATCCTATCCTTGCAGGTCAGGTCATCCTTATGAACAGCAGTACTTACTCGAATCCTATCCTTGCAGGCCAGGTCGCCCCTTAAGAACAGCAGTATTTTCACGAATCCTATCCTTGCAGGCCAGGTCGCCACTTATGAACAGCAGTACTTCCCTGAATCCTATCTTTGCAGGCCAGGTCGCCCATAATGAACAGCAGTACTTCCTTAAATCATATCCTTGCTGGCCAGGTCGCCCCTTATGAACAGCAGTACTCCCCTGAATCCTATCATTGCAGGCCAGGTCGCCCCTTATGAACAGCAGTACTTCCCTGAATACTATCCTTGCAAGCCAGGTCGCTCCTTATGAACAGCAGTACTTCCCTAAATCATATCCTTGCAGGCCAGGTCGCCCCTTATGAACAGCAGTACTTTCTCGAATCCTATCCTTGCAGGCCAGGTCGTCCTTTAAGAACAGCTGTACTTACCCGAATACTATCCTTGCAGGCCAGGTCATCCTTATGAACAGCAGTACTTACTCGAATCCTATCCTTGCAGGCCAGGTCGCCCCTTAAGAACAGCAGTATTTTCACGAATCCTATCCTTGCAGGCCAGGTCGCCACTTATGAACAGCAGTACTACCCTGAATCCTATCCTTGCAGGCCTGGTCGCCCCTAATGAACAGCAGTACTTCCTTAAATCATATCCTTGCTGGCCAGGTCGCCCCTTATAAACAGCAGTACTCCCCTGAATCCTATCCTTGCAGGCCAGGTCTCCCCTTATGAACAGCAGTACTTCATATCCTTGCAGGCCAGGTCGTCCCTTATGAACAGCAGTACTTCCTATACTTGCAGGCCAGGTCGTCCCCTACGAACAGCAGTAATTTCTCGAATCCTATCCTTGCAGGCCAGTTCTCCTCTTATGAACAGCAGTACTTCCCCGAATCCTATACTTGTAGGCCAGGTCGTCCCTTATGAACAGCAGTACTTTCACGAATCCTATCATTGCAGACCAGGTCGCCCATTATGAACAGCAGTAATTCTCCAAATCCTATCCTTGCAGGCCAGGTCGTCCCATATGAATAGCAGTACTTCCCCGAATCCTATCCTTGCAGGCCAGGTCACCCATTATATGAACAGCAGTACTTCCTATCCTTGCAGGCCTGGTCGTCCCTTATGAACAGCAGTACTTTCTCGAATCCTATCCTTGCAGGCCAGGTCGCCCCTTATGAACAGCAGTATTTTCTCGATTCCTATCATTGCAGGCCAGGTCGTCCCTTATGAACAGCAGTACTTCCCCGAATCCTATCCATGCATGCCAGGTCGTCCCTTATGAACAGCAGTATGTACTCGAATAATAGCCTTGCGGGCCAGGTAGCCCCTTATGAACAGCTGTACTTACCTGAATCCTATCCTTGCAGGCCAGGTCGCCCCTTATGAACAGCAGTACTTACTCGAATCCTATCCTTGCAGGCCAGGTATTCCCTTATGAACAGCAGTACTTACCCGAATCCCATCCTTGCAGGCCAGGTCGCCCCTTATGAACAGCAGTAATTCCCTGAATACTATCCTTGCAAGCCAGGTCGCTCCTTATTAACAGCAGTACTTCCCTAAATCATATCCTTGCAGGCCAGGTCGCCCCTTATGAACAGCAGTACTTTCTCGAATCATATCCTTGCAGGACAGGTCGTCCCTTAAGAACAGCAGTACTTACCCGAATCCTATCCTTGCAGGCCAGGTCGCCCCTTAAGAACAGCAGTATTTTCACGAATCCTATCCTTGCAGGCCAGGTCGCCACTTATGAACAGCAGTACTTCCCTGAATCCTATACTTGCAGGCCAGGTCGCCCCTAATGAACAGCAGTACTTCCTTAAATCATATCCTTGCTGGCCAGGTCGCCCCTTATGAACAGCAGTACTCCCCTGAATCCTATCCTTGCAGGCCAGGTCTCCCCATATGAACAGCAGTACTTCATATCCTTGCTGGCCAGGTCGTCCCTTATGAACAGCAGTACTTCCTATCCTTGCAGGCCAGGTCGTCCCCTATGAACAGCAGTAATTTCTCGAATCCTATCCTTGCAGGCCAGTTTTCCTCTTATGAACAGCAGTACTTCCCCGAATCCTATACTTGTAGGCCAGGTCGTCCTTTATGAACAGCAGTACTTTCTCGAATCCTATCCTTGCAGACCAGGTCGCCCCTTATGAACAGCAGTACTTCTCCGAATCCTATCCTTGCAGGCCAGGTCGACCCTTATGAACAGCAGTACTTCCCCGAATCCCATCCTTGCAGGCCAGGTCGCCCCTTATGAACAGCAGTACTTCCCTGAATCCTATCCTTGCAAGCCAGGTCGCTCCTTATGAACAGCAGTACTTCCCTAAATCATATCCTTGCAGGCCAGGTCGTCCCTTATGAACAGCAGTACTTCCCTGAATCCTATCCTTGCAGACCATGTCTCCCCTTATGAACAGCAGTACTTCATATCCTTGAAGGCCAGATCGTCCCTTATGAACAGCAGTACTTCCTATCCTTGCAGGCCAGGTCGTCCCTTATGAACAGCAGTACTTTCTCGAATCCTGCCCTTGCAGGCCAGGTCACCCATTATGAACAGCAGTACTTCCTATCCTTGCAGGCCTGGTCGTCCCTTATGACCAGCAGTATTTTCTCGAATCCTATCATTGCAGGCCAGGTCGCCCCTTATGAACAGCAGTACTTTCTCGAATCCTATCCTTGCAGGCCAGGTCGCCCCTTATGAACAGCAGTATTTTCTCGAATCCTATCATTGCAGGCCAGGTCGCCCTATATGAACAGCAGTACTTTCTCGATTCATATCCTTGTAGGCCAGGTCGACCGTTATGAACAGCAGTACTTTCTCGAATCCTAGTTTCGCTGACCAGGTCGCCCCTTATGAACAGAGGTACATGTACTTTCTCGAATCATATCCTTGCAGGCCAGGTCGCCCCTCTCGAATCATATCCTTGCAGGCCAGGTCGCCCCTTATGAACAGCAGTACTTACTCGAATCCTATCCTTGCAGGCCAGGTCGCCCCTTATGAACAGCCGTACTTACCCGAATCCCATCCTTGCAGGCCAGGTCGCCCCTTATGAACAGCAGTACTTCCCTAAATCATATCCTTGCAGGCCAGGTCGTCCCTTATGAACAGCAGTACTTCCCTGAATCCTATCCTTGCAGGCCAAGTCTCCACTTATGAACAGCAGTGCTTCCCCGAATCCTATCCCTGCAGGCCAGGTCTTCCCTTATGAACAGCAGTATTTACCCGAATCCCATCCTTGCAGGCCAGTTCGCCCCTTATGAACAGCAGTACTTCCCTGAATCCTATCCTTGCAAGCCAGGTCGCTCCTTATGAACAGCAGTACTTCCCTAAATCATATCCTTGCAGGCCAGGTCGTCCCTTATGAACAGCATAACTTTCTCGAATCCTATCCTTGCAGGCCAGGTCCTCCTTTAAGAACAGCAGTACTTTCCCGAATCCTATCCTTCCAGGCCAGGTCATCCTTATGAACAGCAGTACTTACTCGAATCCTATCCTTGTAGGCCAGGTCGCCCCTTAAGAACAGCAGTATTTTCCCGAATCCTATGCTTGCAGGCAAGATCGCCACTTATGAACAACAGTACTTCCCTGAATCCTATCCTTTCAGGCCAGGTCGCCCCTAATGAACAGCAGTGCTTCCCCGAATCCTATCCTTGCAGGCCAGGTCGTCCTTATGAACAACAGTTCTTCCCCGAATCCTATCCTTGCAGGCCAGGTCGCCCCTTATGAACAGCATAACTTTCTCGAATCCTATCCTTGCAGGCCATGTCCTCCTTTAAGAACAGCAGTACTTACCCGAATCCTATCCTTGCAGGCCAGGTCATCCTTATGAACAGAGTACTTACTCGAATCCTATCCTTGCAGGCCAGGTCGCCCCTTAAGAACAGCAGTATTTTCCCGAATCCTATCCTTGCAGGCCATGTCGCCACTTATGAACAACAGTACTTCCCTGAATCCTATCCTTTCAGGCCAGGTCGCCCCTAATGAACAGCAGTACTTAGTAAAAATCATATCCTTGCAGGCCAGGTCGCCCCTTATGAACAGCAGTACTCCCCTGAATCCTATCCTTGCAGGCCAGGTCTCCCCTTATGAACAGCAGTACTTCATATTCTTGCAGGCCAGGTTGTCCCTTATGAACAGCAGTACCTTCTCGAATCCTAGTTTCGCTGGCCAGGTCGCCCCTTATGAACAGAGGTACATGTACTTTCTTGAATCATATCCTTGCAGGCCAGGTGGCCCCTCTCGAATCATATCCTTGCAGGCCAGGTCGCCCCTTATGAACAGCAGTACTTCCCTGAATCCTATCCTTGCAGGCCAGGTCGCCCCTTATGAACAACAATACTTACTCGAATCCTATCCTTGCAGGCCAGGTCTTCCCTTATGAACAGCAGTATTTACCCGAATCCCATCCTTGCAGGCCAGTTCGCCCCTTATGAACAGCAGTACTTCCCTGAATCCTATCCTTGCAAGCCAGGTCGCTCCTTATGAACAGCAGTACTTCCCTAAATCATATCCTTGCAGGCCAGGTCGTCCCTTATGAACAGCAGTACTTCACTGAATCCTATCCTTGCAGACCATGTCTCCCCTTATGAACAGCAATACTTCATATCCTTGCAGGCCAGGTCGTCCCTTATGAACAGCAGTACTTCCTATCCTTGCAGGCCAGGTCGTCCCTTATGAACAGCAGTACTTTCTCGAATCCTTCCCTTGCAGGCCAGGTCGCCCCTTATGAACAGCAGTACTCCCCTGAATCCTATCCTTGCAGGCCAGGTCTCCCCTTATGAACAGCAGTACTTCATATTCTTGCAGACCAGGTTGTCCCTTATGAACAGCAGTACCTTCTCGAATCCTAGTTTCGCTGGCCAGGTCGCCCCTTATGAACAGAGGTACATGTACTTTTTCGAATCATATCCTTGCAGGCCAGGTCGCCCCTCTCGAATCATATCCTTGCAGGCCAGGTCGCCCCTTATGAACAGCAGTACTTACTCGAATCCTATCCTTGCAGGCCAGGTCGCCCCTTATGAACAGCAGTACTTACCCGAATCCTATCCGTGCAGGCAAGGTCGCCCCTTATGAACAGCAATTCTTCCCTGAATCCTATCCTTGCAGACCAGGTCGCCCCTAATGAACAGCAGTACTTCCTTAAATCATATCCTTGCAGGCCAGGTCGCCCCTTATGAACAGCAGTACTCCCCTGAATCCTATCCTTGCAGGCCAGGTCTCTCCTTATGAACAGCAGTACTTCCTCGAATCCTATCCTGGCCAGGTCGTCCCTTATGAACAGCAGTACTTCCCCCGAATCCTATCCTTGCAGGACAGGTCGTCCTTTATGAACAGCAGTACTTCCTATCCTTGCAGGCCAGGTCGCCCCTTATGAACAGCAGTACTAACTCGAATCCTATCCTTGCAGGCCAGGTCGTCCATTATGAACAGCAGTATGTTCCCGATTCCTATCCTTGCAGGCCAGGTCGTCCCTTATGAACAGCAGTACTTTCCCGAATCCTATCCTTGCAGGCCAGGCCGCCCCTTATGAACAGCAGTACTTACTCGAATCCTATCCCTGCACAACCAGGTCGTCCCTTATGAACAGCAGTACTTCCCCGAATCCTATCCGTGCAGGCCAGGTCGCCCCTTATGAACAGCAGTAGCGCCCTGAATCCTATCCTTGCAGGCCAGGTCTCTCCTTATGAACAGCAGTACTTCCTCGAATCCTATCCTGGCCAGGTCGTCCTTATGAACAACAGTACTTCCTCGAATCCTATCCTGGCCAGGTCGTCCCTTATGAACAGCAGTACTTCCCCGAATCATATCCTTGCAGGACAGCTCGTCCCTTATGAACAGCAGTACTTCCTATCCTTGCAGGCCAGGTCGCCCCTTATGAACAGCAGTACTTACTCGAATGCTATCCTTGCGGGCCAGGTAGCCCCTTATGAACAGCAGTACTTTCTCGAATCCTATCCTTGCAGGCCAGGTCGTCCCATATGAACAGCTGTACTTCCCTGAATCCTATCCTTGCAGGCCAGGTCCCCCCTTATGAACAACAATACTTACTCGAATCCTATCCTTGCAGGCCAGGTCTTCCCTTATGAACAGCAGTATTTACCCGAATCCCATCCTTGCAGGCCAGGTCGCCCCTTATGAACAGCAGTACTTCCCTGAATCCTATCCTTGCTAGCCAGGTCGCTCCTTATGAACAGCAGTACTTCCCTAAATCATATCCTTGCAGGCCAGGTCGTCCCTTATGAACAGCAGTACTTCCCTGAATCCTATCCTTGCAGGGCATGTCTCCCCTTATGAACAGCAGTACTTCATATCCTTGCAGGCCAGGTCGTCCCTTATGAACAGCAGTACTTCCTATCCTTGCAGGCCAGGTTGTCCCTTATGAACAGCTGTACTTCCCTGAATCCTATCCTTGCAGGCCAGGTCGCATCTTATGAACAACAATACTTACTCGAATCCTATCCTTGCAGGCCAGGTCTTCCCTTATGAAGAGCAGTATTTACCCGAATCCCATCCTTGCAGGCCAGGTCGCCCCTTATGAACAGCAGTACATCCCTGAATCCTATCCTTGCAAGCCAGGTCGCTCCTTATGAACAGCAGTACTTCCCTAAATCATATCCTTGCAGGCCAGGTCGTCCCTTATGAACAGCAGTACTTCCCTGAATCCTATCCTTGCAGGCCATGTCTCCCCTTATGAACAGCAGTACTTCATATCCTTGCAGGCCAGGTCGTCCCTTATGAACAGCAGTACTTCCTATCCTTGCAGGCCAGGTCGTCCCTTATGAACAGCAGTACTTTCTCGAATCCTGCCCTTGTAGGCCATGTCGTCCTTATGAACGACAGTACTTCCACGAATCCTATCCTTGCAGGCCAGGTCGCCCCTTATGAAAAGCAGTACTTTCTCGAATCATATCCTTGCAGGACAGGTCGTCCCTTAAGAACAGCAGTACTTACCCGAATCCTATCCTTGCAGGCCAGGTCATCCTTATGAACAGCAGTACTTACTCGAATCCTATCCTTGCAGGCCAGGTCGCCCCTTAAGAACAGCAGTATTTTCACGAATCCTATCCTTGCAGGCCAGGTCGCCACTTATGAACAGCAGTACTTCCCTGAATCCTATACTTGCAGGCCAGGTCGCCCCTAATGAACAGCAGTACTTCCTTAAATCATATCCTTGCTGGCCAGGTCGCCCCTTATGAACAGCAGTACTCCCCTGAATCCTATCCTTGCAGGCCAGGTCTCCCCATATGAACAGCAGTACTTCATATCCTTGCTGGCCAGGTCGTCCCTTATGAACAGCAGTACTTTCTCGAATCCTATCCTTGCAGACCAGGTCGCCCCTTATGAACAGCAGTACTTCTCCGAATCCTATCCTTGCAGGCCAGGTCGTCCCTTATGATCAGCAGTACTTCCCCGAATCCCATCCTTGCAGGCCAGGTCGCCCCTTATGAACAGCAGTACTTCCCTGACTCCTATCCTTGCAAGCCAGGTCGCTCTTTATGAACAGCAGTACTTCCCTAAATCATATCCTTGCAGGCCAGGTCGTCCCTTATGAACAGCAGTACTTCCCTGAATCCTATCCTTGCAGACCATGTCTCCCCTTATGAACAGCAGTACTTCATATCCTTGCAGGCCAGATCGTCCCTTATGAACAGCAGTACTTCCTATCCTTGCAGGCCAGGTCGTCCCTTATGAACAGCAGTACTTTCTCGAATCCTGCCCTTGCAGGCCAGGTCACCCATTATGAACAGCAGTACTTCCTATCCTTGCAGGCCTGGTCGTCCCTTATGAACAGCAGTATTTTCTCGAATCCTATCATTGCAGGCCAGGTCGCCCCTTATGAACAGCAGTACTTTCTCGAATCCTATCCTTGCAGGCCAGGTCGCCCCTTATGAACAGCAGTATTTTCTCGAATCCTATCATTGCAGGCCAGGTCGCCCTATATGAACAGCAGTACTTTCTCGATTCATATCCTTGTAGGCCAGGTCGACCGTTATGAACAGCAGTACTTTCTCGAATCCTAGTTTCGCTGACCAGGTCGCCCCTTATGAACAGAGGTACATGTACTTTCTCGAATCATATCCTTGCAGGCCAGGTCGCCCCTCTCGAATCATATCCTTGCAGGCCAGGTCGCCCCTTATGAACAGCAGTACTTACTCGAATCCTATCCTTGCAGGCCAGGTCGCCCCTTATGAACAGCCGTACTTACCCGAATCCCATCCTTGCAGGCCAGGTCGCCCCTTATGAACAGCAGTACTTCCCTAAATCATATCCTTGCAGGCCAGGTCGTCCCTTATGAACAGCAGTACTTCCCTGAATCCTATCCTTGCAGGCCAAGTCTCCACTTATGAACAGCAGTGCTTCCCCGAATCCTATCCCTGCAGGCCAGGTCTTCCCTTATGAACAGCAGTATTTACCCGAATCCCATCCTTGCAGGCCAGTTCGCCCCTTATGAACAGCAGTACTTCCCTGAATCCTATCCTTGCAAGCCAGGTCGCTCCTTATGAACAGCAGTACTTCCCTAAATCATATCCTTGCAGGCCAGGTCGTCCCTTATGAACAGCAGTACTTCACTGAATCCTATCCTTGCAGACCATGTCTCCCCTTATGAACAGCAATACTTCATATCCTTGCAGGCCAGGTCGTCCCTTATGAACAGCAGTACTTCCTATCCTTGCAGGCCAGGTCGTCCCTTATGAACAGCAGTACTTTCTCGAATCCTTCCCTTGCAGGCCAGGTCGCCCCTTATGAACAGCAGTACTCCCCTGAATCCTATCCTTGCAGGCCAGGTCTCCCCTTATGAACAGCAGTACTTCATATTCTTGCAGGCCAGGTTGTCCCTTATGAACAGCAGTACCTTCTCGAATCCTAGTTTCGCTGGCCAGGTCGCCCCTTATGAACAGAGGTACATGTACTTTTTCGAATCATATCCTTGCAGGCCAGGTCGCCCCTCTCGAATCATATCCTTGCAGGCCAGGTCGCCCCTTATGAACAGCAGTACTTACTCGAATCCTATCCTTGCAGGCCAGGTCGCCCCTTATGAACAGCAGTACTTACCCGAATCCTATCCGTGCAGGCAAGGTCGCCCCTTATGAACAGCAATTCTTCCCTGAATCCTATCCTTGCAGACCAGGTCGCCCCTAATGAACAGCAGTACTTCCTTAAATCATATCCTTGCAGGCCAGGTCGCCCCTTATGAACAGCAGTACTCCCCTGAATCCTATCCTTGCAGGCCAGGTCTCTCCTTATGAACAGCAGTACTTCCTCGAATCCTATCCTGGCCAGGTCGTCCCTTATGAACAGCAGTACTTCCCCCGAATCCTATCCTTGCAGGACAGGTCGTCCTTTATGAACAGCAGTACTTCCTATCCTTGCAGGCCAGGTCGCCTCTTATGAACAGCAGTACTAACTCGAATCCTATCCTTGCAGGCCAGGTCGTCCATTATGAACAGCAGTATGTTCCCGATTCCTATCCTTGCAGGCCAGGTCGTCCCTTATGAACAGCAGTACTTTCCCGAATCCTATCCTTGCAGGCCAGGCCGCCCCTTATGAACAGCAGTACTTACTCGAATCCTATCCCTGCACAACCAGGTCGTCCCTTATGAACAGGAGTACTTCCCCGAATCCTATCCGTGCAGGCCAGGTCGCCCCTTATGAACAGCAGTAGCGCACTGAATCCTATCCTTGCAGGCCAGGTCTCTCCTTATGAACAGCAGTACTTCCTCGAATCCTATCCTGGCCAGGTCGTCCTTATGAACAACAGTACTTCCTCGAATCCTATCCTGGCCAGGTCGTCCCTTATGAACAGCAGTACTTCCCCGAATCATATCCTTGCAGGACAGCTCGTCCCTTATGAACAGCAGTACTTCCTATCCTTGCAGGCCAGGTCGCCCCTTATGAACAGCAGTACTTACTCGAATCCTATCCTTGCGGGCCAGGTAGCCCCTTATGAACAGCAGTACTTTCTCGAATCCTATCCTTGCAGGCCAGGTCGTCCCATATGAACAGCTGTACTTCCCTGAATCCTATCCTTGCAGGCCAGGTCCCCCCTTATGAACAACAATACTTACTCGAATCCTATCCTTGCAGGCCAGGTCTTCCTTATGAACAGCAGTATTACCCGAATCCCATCCTTGCAGGCCAGGTCCCCCTTATGAACAGCAGTACTTCCCTGAATCCTATCCTTGCTAGCCAGGTCGCTCCTTATGAACAGCAGTACTTCCCTAAATCTATCCTTGCAGGCCAGGTCGTCCCTTATGAACAGCAGTACTTCCCTGAATCCTATCCTTGCAGGCCATGTCTCCCCTTATGAACAGCAGTACTTCATATCCTTGCAGGCCAGGTCGTCCCTTATGAACAGCAGTACTTCCTATCCTTGCAGGCCAGGTTGTCCCTTATGAACAGCTGTACTTCCCTGAATCCTATCCTTGCAGGCCAGGTCGCATCTTATGAACAACAATACTTACTCGAATCCTATCCTTGCAGGCCAGGTCTTCGCTTATGAACAGCAGTATTTACCCGAATCCCATCCTTGCAGGCCAGGTCGCCCCTTATGAACAGCAGTACTTCCCTGAATCCTATCCTTGCAAGCCAGGTCGCTCCTTATGAACAGCAGTACTTCCCTAAATCATATCCTTGCAGGCCAGGTCGTCCCTTATGAACAGCAGTACTTTCTCGAATCCTGCCCTTGTAGGCCATGTCGTCCTTATGAACGACAGTACTTCCACGAATCCTATCCTTGCAGGCCAGGTCGCCCCTTATGAAAAGCAGTATTATACAATGAAACTTTAGCATATACCTAGAATAGATTTCACGTATTTCATTGTTATATAATATATATATATATATATATATATTATATATATATATATATTATATAAATATCTCCTGCCTATTGTATATCAATCAATTGATAGGGAGAAAAACTATATAAGTTTTCTTTCGTTCTAATCCCTTTCAGTCTACTACTGTTAAAGTATAATTATGTAAAATGTACATTTCTTGACAAAACTAAACAAAACATTTTACATAATGGAAGTTTGACATAGGCGATATTGACCACATTTCCCAAGATGAGATCTCAAACCTTACCTGTCTAAACTTGCCCTATAGTAAATAACTTTCCAAGTTGTTATTCTGTTATAGCCGTGACATGGGCACTTTGATAACAACAAAAACATCGTATTTAATAAATACAGCACATAGGGCCTAGCACTACATATAATATAAATATTATACGAAACTGTGATAAAACAAATTGCTGAAATAATGGTGCAGTTCCAGAGCATATACACAGCCTGTGAAAATAGTCAAAAGCACTGAAAGATCTTATCTTGGCCATCATTTTGATTGGCAAGTTTTACAAACAGCATTTTCAGGATTTTACTATTAATTCTTTAATTGCAATAACTTAATTAATTTTGGTTTCTTAATATACAATTTGGTATGATTTTAAAGGTATTGAAATGCACTTTTTAAATATTAATTTAGATTTTGACAATGGTGTATGGATTATAAATTATAAGAACTTGACTTGCACCTATTTTTGAAAGTCTATTTTCACAGTTGAAATATTAATATACAGGTAAATTATTATTTATTCGTTTTTGATACGAACTTTGTGAATTGATACCAAAAATATGTCCATTGAGAGATTTCCAACAATGTATGAACCATGGGTGATGGGATGAAAAATGAATATTTTATGAAGAAAAGAAAATTACGCTACTATACAATATATGGATTTATGATCTTTGCCAATCAAAATGGCAGTGACAGAAGGAATGGTGACGTCACACAGGAACTATGTGTTGTCAAGCTAGCGTTACTCAATGGTTAGTTACCCGGGCCTTCAATAGTTTTAGTGCTTTGCAAGAGACATTACCTGGTAAAACATGGAGTTATACACACATCATATCGCTTGCTATTGATAGTTAAAGTTTGCTTATGTGGAAACGTGTTATTTTGAACCGAAACAAATCAATTAATTTTATTACGCTTCGATGCAGTTTCCAGTATTTTGATTGGATAACGGTGCTGTAACTATATTGCGATAGCTAGGCAGGGTATATAATGGTTAAACTCTTAAAATGCATACATTATGTATGCCTCGTGATTCTTAAAATAAAACGGGTAAGATAATGCACAATGCATCTGTACAAGACGTTGAAATAAATATGGAGGTAATTTTCGACATTTAAATAAACGCTCTCCGTAATGTTATGCAAGCATAAATGCTCTCCGTAATGTTATGTAAGCATAACTGCTCTCCGTAATGCTCTGCAAGCATAAATGCTCTCCGTAATGTTATGTAAGCATAACTGCTCTCCGTAATGTTATGCAAGCATAAATGCTCTCCGTAATGTTATGCAAGCATAAACGCTCTCCGTAATGTTATGCAAGCATAAATGCTCTCCGTAATGTTATGTAAGCATAACTGCACTCCGTAATGCTCTGCAAGCATAAATGCTCTCCGTAATGCTCTGTAGGCATGAATGCTCTCCGTAATCACCTGTAAGCATAATGCTCTGCAAGCATACATGCTCAGTAAGCATAAATGCTCTGCAAGCATAAATGCTCTGTAAGCATAAATGCTCTCCATAATGCTCAGTAAGCATAAATGCTCTGTATGTAAGCATAAATGCTCTCCGTAATGCTCTGCAAGCATAAATGCTCTCCGTAATGTTCTGTATGTAAGCATAAATGCTCTCCGTAATGTTCTGTATGTAAGCATAAATGCTCTCCATAATGCTCTGCAAGCATAAATGCTCTCCGTAATGCTCTGTATGTAAGCATAAATGCTCTCCGTAATGCTCTGTATGTAAGCATAAATGCTCTCCGTAATGTTCTGTAAGCATAAATGCTCTCCGTAATGCTCTGCAAGCATAAATGCTCTCCATAATGCTCTGTATGTAAGCATAAATGCTCTCCGTAATGCTCTGCAAGCATAAATGCTCTCCATAATGTTCTGTATGTAAGCATAAATGCTCTCCATAATGCTCTGCAAGCATAAATGCTCTCCATAATGCTCTGTATGTAAGCATAAATGCTCTCCGTAATGCTCTGTATGTAAGCATAAATGCTCTCCATAATGCTCTGTATGTAAGCATAAATGCTCTCCGTAATGTTCTGTATGTAAGCATAAATGCTCTCCGTAATGCTCTGTATGTAAGCATAAATGCTCTCCATAATGCTCTGCAAGCATAAATGCTCTCCATAATGTTCTGTATGTAAGCATAAATGCTCTCCGTAATGCTCTGCAAGCATAAATGCTCTCCATAATGCTCTGTATGTAAGCATAAATGCTCTCCGTAATGCTCTGCAAGCATAAATGCTCTCCGTAATGTTCTGTATGTAAGCATAAATGCTCTCCATAATGCTCTGCAAGCATAAATGCTCTCCGTAATGTTCTGTATGTAAGCATAAATGCTCTCCGTAATGTTCTGTATGTAAGCATAAATGCTCTGTATGTAAGCATAAATGCTCTCCGTAATGTTCTGTATGTAAGCATAAATGCTCTCCGTAATGCTCTGTATGTAAGCATAAATGCTCTCCATAATGCTCTGCAAGCATAAATGCTCTCCATAATGTTCTGTATGTAAGCATAAATGCTCTCCATAATGCTCTGCAAGCATAAATGCTCTCCATAATGTTCTGTATGTAAGCATAAATGCTCTCCGTAATGCTCTGCAAGCATAAATGCTCTCCGTAATGCTCTGCAAGCATAAATGCTCTCCGTAATGCTCTGTATGTAAGCATAAATGCTCTCCGTAATGTTCTGTATGTAAGCATAAATGCTCTCCATAATGCTCTGCAAGCATAAATGCTCTCCATAATGTTCTGTATGTAAGCATAAATGCTCTCCGTAATGTTCTGTAAGCATAAATGCTCTCCAAGCATAAATGCTCTCCGTAATGCTCTGTATGTAAGCATAAATGCTCTCCGTAATGTTCTGTATGTAAGCATAAATGCTCTCCGTAATGTTCTGTATGTAAGCATAAATGCTCTCCATAATGCTCTGTATGTAAGCATAAATGCTCTCCGTAATGTTCTGTATGTAAGCATAAATGCTCTCCGTAATGTTCTGTATGTAAGCATAAATGCTCTCCATAATGCTCTGTATGTAAGCATAAATGCTCTCCGTAATGCTCTGTATGTAAGCATAAATGCTCTCCATAATGCTCTGCAAGCATAAATGCTCTCCGTAATGTTCTGTATGTAAGCATAAATGCTCTCCATAATGTTCTGTATGCAAGCATAAATGCTCTCCATAATGCTCTGTATGTAAGCATAAATGCTCTCCGTAATGCTCTGTATGTAAGCATAAATGCTCTCCGTAATGCTCTGCAAGCATAAATGCTCTCCGTAATGTTCTGTATGTAAGCATAAATGCTCTCCATAATGTTCTGTATGTAAGCATAAATGCTCTCCATAATGTTCTGCAAGCATAAATGCTCTCCATAATGCTCTGTATGTAAGCATAAATGCTCTCCATAATGCTCTGTATGTAAGCATAAATGCTCTCCATAATGCTCTGCAAGCATAAATGCTCTCCATAATGTTCTGTATGTAAGCATAAATGCTCTCCGTAATGTTCTGCAAGCATAAATGCTCTCCATAATGTTCTGCAAGCATAAATGCTCTCCATAATGTTCTGTATGTAAGCATAAATGCTCTCCGTAATGTTCTGTATGTAAGCATAAATGCTCTCCATAATGTTCTGTATGCAAGCATAAATGCTCTCCATAATGTTCTGTATGTAAGCATAAATGCTCTCCGTAATGTTCTGCAAGCATAAATGCTCTCCATAATGTTCTGTATGTAAGCATAAATGCTCTCCATAATGCTCTGCAAGCATAAATGCTCTCCGTAATGTTCTGTATGTAAGCATAAATGCTCTCCATAATGTTCTGTATGTAAGCATAAATGCTCTCCGTAATGTTCTGCAAGCATAAATGCTCTCCATAATGCTCTGTATGTAAGCATAAATGCTCTCCGTAATGTTCTGCAAGCATAAATGCTCTCCGTAATGCTCTGTATGTAAGCATAAATGCTCTCCATAATGCTCTGCAAGCATAAATGCTCTCCATAATGCTCTGCAAGCATAAATGCTCTCCATAATGTTCTGTATGTAAGCATAAATGCTCTCCATAATGTTCTGTATGTAAGCATAAATGCTCTCCATAATGTTCTGTATGTAAGCATAAATGCTCTCCGTAATGTTCTGTATGTAAGCATAAATGCTCTCCATAATGTTCTGTATGTAAGCATAAATGCTCTCCATAATGCTCTGCAAGCATAAATGCTCTCCATAATGTTCTGCAAGCATAAATGCTCTCCGTAATGTTCTGTATGTAAGCATAAATGCTCTCCATAATGTTCTGTATGTAAGCATAAATGCTCTCCATAATGTTCTGCAAGCATAAATGCTCTCCATAATGCTCTGTATGTAAGCATAAATGCTCTCCGTAATGTTCTGTAAGCATAAATGCTCTCCAAGCATAAATGCTCTCCGTAATGTTCTGTATGTAAGCATAAATGCTCTCCGTAATGTTCTGTATGTAAGCATAAATGCTCTCCGTAATGTTCTGTATGTAAGCATAAATGCTCTCCATAATGTTCTGTATGTAAGCATAAATGCTCTCCATAATGTTCTGTATGTAAGCATAAATGCTCTCCGTAATGTTCTGTATGAGCATAAATGCTCTCCATAATGCTCTGTATGTAAGCATAAATGCTCTCCATAATGCTCTGCAAGCATAAATGCTCTCCGTAATGTTCTGTATGTAAGCATAAATGCTCTCCGTAATGCTCTGTATGTAAGCATAAATGCTCTCCATAATGCTCTGCAAGCATAAATGCTCTCCGTAATGTTCTGTATGTAAGCATAAATGCTCTCCATAATGTTCTGTATGTAAGCATAAATGCTCTCCATAATGTTCTGCAAGCATAAATGCTCTCCGTAATGTTCTGTATGTAAGCATAAATGCTCTCCATAATGCTCTGTATGTAAGCATAAATGCTCTCCATAATGCTCTGCAAGCATAAATGCTCTCCATAATGTTCTGTATGTAAGCATAAATGCTCTCCGTAATGTTCTGCAAGCATAAATGCTCTCCATAATGTTCTGCAAGCATAAATGCTCTCCATAATGTTCTGTATGTAAGCATAAATGCTCTCCGTAATGTTCTGTATGTAAGCATAAATGCTCTCCATAATGTTCTGTATGCAAGCATAAATGCTCTCCATAATGTTCTGTATGTAAGCATAAATGCTCTCCGTAATGTTCTGCAAGCATAAATGCTCTCCATAATGTTCTGTATGTAAGCATAAATGCTCTCCATAATGCTCTGCAAGCATAAATGCTCTCCGTAATGTTCTGTATGTAAGCATAAATGCTCTCCATAATGTTCTGTATGTAAGCATAAATGCTCTCCGTAATGTTCTGCAAGCATAAATGCTCTCCATAATGCTCTGTATGTAAGCATAAATGCTCTCCGTAATGTTCTGCAAGCATAAATGCTCTCCGTAATGCTCTGTATGTAAGCATAAATGCTCTCCATAATGCTCTGCAAGCATAAATGCTCTCCATAATGTTCTGTATGTAAGCATAAATGCTCTCCGTAATGTTCTGCAAGCATAAATGCTCTCCATAATGTTCTGTATGTAAGCATAAATGCTCTCCATAATGCTCTGCAAGCATAAATGCTCTCCATAATGTTCTGTATGTAAGCATAAATGCTCTCCGTAATGTTCTGTATGTAAGCATAAATGCTCTCCATAATGTTCTGTATGCAAGCATAAATGCTCTCCATAATGTTCTGTATGTAAGCATAAATGCTCTCCGTAATGTTCTGTATGCAAGCATAAATGCTCTCCGTAATGTTCTGTATAAGCATAAATGCTCTCCAAGCATAAATGCTCTCCATAATGTTCTGTATGTAAGCATAAATGCTCTCCGTAATGTTCTGTATGCAAGCATAAATGCTCTCCGTAATGTTCTGTATGTAAGCATAAATGCTCTCCATAATGTTCTGTATGTAAGCATAAATGCTCTCCGTAATGTTCTGCAAGCATAAATGCTCTCCATAATGTTCTGTATGTAAGCATAAATGCTCTCCGTAATGTTCTGTATGCAAGCATAAATGCTCTCCGTAATGTTCTGTATCAAGCATAAATGCTCTCCAAGCATAAATGCTCTCCATAATGCTCTGTATGTAAGCATAAATGCTCTCCGTAATGTTCTGTATGTAAGCATAAATGCTCTCCGTAATGTTCTTCAAGCATAAATGCTCTCCATAATGTTCTGTATGTAAGCATAAATGCTCTCCATAATGTTCTGTATGTAAGCATAAATGCTCTCCGTAATGTTCTGCAAGCATAAATGCTCTCCATAATGTTCTGTATGTAAGCATAAATGCTCTCCATAATGCTCTGCAAGCATAAATGCTCTCCATAATGTTCTGTATGTAAGCATAAATGCTCTCCATAATGCTCTGCAAGCATAAATGCTCTCCGTAATGTCTGTAAGCATAATGCTCTCCGTAATGCTCTGTATGTAAGCATAAATGCTCTCCGTAATGTTCTGCAAGCATAAATGCTCTCCATAATGCTCTGTATGTAAGCATAAATGCTCTCCGTAATGTTCTGCAAGCATAAATGCTCTCTGTAATGCTCTGTATGTAAGCATAAATGCTCTCCATAATGCTCTGCAAGCATAAATGCTCTCCATAATGTTCTGTATGTAAGCATAAATGCTCTCCATAATGCCCTGTATGTAAGCATAAATGCTCTCCATAATGTTCTGCAAGCATAAATGCTCTCCATAATGCTCTGCAAGCATAAATGCTCTCCGTAATGCTCTGTATGTAAGCATAAATGCTCTCCGTAATGCTCTGCAAGCATAAATGCTCTCCGTAATGCTCTGTATGTAAGCATAAATGCTCTCCGTAATGTTCTGTATGTAAGCATAAATGCTCTCCATAATGTTCTGTATGTAAGCATAAATGCTCTCCATAATGTTCTGCAAGCATAATCTCCATAATGTCTGTATGTAAGCATAAATGCTCTCCATAATGTTCTGTATGTAAGCATAAATGCTCTCCATAATGCTCTGCAAGCATAAATGCTCTCCATAATGTTCTGTATGTAAGCATAAATGCTCTCCGTAATGTTCTGTATGTAAGCATAAATGCTCTCCATAATGTTCTGTATGTAAGCATAAATGCTCTCCGTAATGTTCTGTATGTAAGCATAAATGCTCTCCATAATGTTCTGTATGTAAGCATAAATGCTCTCCGTAATGTTCTGCAAGCATAAATGCTCTCCATAATGCTCTGTATGTAAGCATAAATGCTCTCCGTAATGTTCTGCAAGCATAAATGCTCTCTGTAATGCTCTGTATGTAAGCATAAATGCTCTCCATAATGCTCTGCAAGCATAAATGCTCTCCATAATGTTCTGTATGTAAGCATAAATGCTCTCCATAATGCTCTGTATGTAAGCATAAATGCTCTCCATAATGCTCTGCAAGCATAAATGCTCTCCATAATGTTCTGTATGTAAGCATAAATGCTCTCCGTAATGTTCTGCAAGCATAAATGCTCTCCATAATGCTCTGTATGTAAGCATAAATGCTCTCCGTAATGTTCTGCAAGCATAAATGCTCTCTGTAATGCTCTGTATGTAAGCATAAATGCTCTCCATAATGCTCTGCAAGCATAAATGCTCTCCATAATGTTCTGTATGTAAGCATAAATGCTCTCCATAATGCTCTGTATGTAAGCATAAATGCTCTCCATAATGCTCTGCAAGCATAAATGCTCTCCGTAATGCTCTGTATGTAAGCATAAATGCTCTCCGTAATGTTCTGCAAGCATAAATGCTCTCCATAATGTTCTGTATGTAAGCATAAATGCTCTCCGTAATGTTCTGTATGTAAGCATAAATGCTCTCCATAATGCTCTGCAAGCATAAATGCTCTCCATAATGCTCTGTATGTAAGCATAAATGCTCTCCGTAATGTTCTGTATGTAAGCATAAATGCTCTCCATAATGTTCTGTATGTAAGCATAAATGCTCTCCATAATGTTCTGTATGTAAGCATAAATGCTCTCCATAATGCTCTGCAAGCATAAATGCTCTCCATAATGTTCTGTATGCAAGCATAAATGCTCTCCGTAATGTTCTGTATGTAAGCATAAATGCTCTCCGTAATGCTCTGCAAGCATAAATGCTCTCCGTAATGTTCTGTATGTAAGCATAAATGCTCTCCATAATGCTCTGTATGTAAGCATAAATGCTCTCCATAATGTTCTGTATGTAAGCATAAATGCTCTCCATAATGCTCTGCAAGCATAAATGCTCTCCATAATGCTCTGCAAGCATAAATGCTCTCCATAATGTTCTGTATGTAAGCATAAATGCTCTCCATAATGTTCTGTATGTAAGCATAAATGCTCTCCGTAATGTTCTGCAAGCATAAATGCTCTCCATAATGCTCTGTATGTAAGCATAAATGCTCTCCATAATGCTCTGTAAGCATAAATGCTCTCCATAATGTTCTGCAAGCATAAATGCTCTCCGTAATGCTCTGTATGTAAGCATAAATGCTCTCCGTAATGTTCTGCAAGCATAAATGCTCTCCATAATGCTCTGTATGTAAGCATAAATGCTCTCCATAATGCTCTGCAAGCATAAATGCTCTCCATAATGTTCTGTATGTAAGCATAAATGCTCTCCGTAATGTTCTGTATGTAAGCATAAATGCTCTCCATAATGTTCTGTATGCAAGCATAAATGCTCTCCATAATGCTCTGCAAGCATAAATGCTCTCTGTAATGTTCTGTATGCAAGCATAAATGCTCTCCGTAATGTTCTGTATGTAAGCATAAATGCTCTCCATAATGTTCTGTATGTAAGCATAAATGCTCTCCGTAATGTTCTGCAAGCATAAATGCTCTCCATAATGTTCTGTATGTAAGCATAAATGCTCTCCGTAATGTTCTGCAAGCATAAATGCTCTCCGTAATGCTCTGTATGTAAGCATAAATGCTCTCCATAATGCTCTGCAAGCATAAATGCTCTCCATAATGTTCTGTATGTAAGCATAAATGCTCTCCATAATGCTCTGTATGTAAGCATAAATGCTCTCCATAATGCTCTGCAAGCATAAATGCTCTCCATAATGTTCTGTATGTAAGCATAAATGCTCTCCATAATGCTCTGCAAGCATAAATGCTCTCCATAATGTTCTGTATGTAAGCATAAATGCTCTCCGTAATGTTCTGTATGTAAGCATAAATGCTCTCCATAATGTTCTGTATGTAAGCATAAATGCTCTCCATAATGCTCTGCAAGCATAAATGCTCTCGTAATGTTCTGTATCAAGCATAAATGCTCTCCGTAATGTTCTGTATGTAAGCATAAATGCTCTCCATAATGTTCTGTATGTAAGCATAAATGCTCTCCGTAATGTTCTGCAAGCATAAATGCTCTCCATAATGCTCTGCAAGCATAAATGCTCTCCATAATGTTCTGTATGTAAGCATAAATGCTCTCCGTAATGCTCTGTATGTAAGCATAAATGCTCTCCATAATGCTCTGCAAGCATAAATGCTCTCCGTAATGTTCTGTATGTAAGCATAAATGCTCTCCGTAATGCTCTGTATGTAAGCATAAATGCTCTCCATAATGTTCTGTATGTAAGCATAAATGCTCTCCATAATGTTCTGTATGCAAGCATAAATGCTCTCCATAATGCTCTGTATGCAAGCATAAATGCTCTCCGTAATGCTCTGTATGTAAGCATAAATGCTCTCCGTAATGCTCTGCAAGCATAAATGCTCTCCGTAATGTTCTGTATGTAAGCATAAATGCTCTCCATAATGCTCTGTATGTAAGCATAAATGCTCTCCATAATGTTCTGTATGCAAGCATAAATGCTCTCCATAATGCTCTGTATGTAAGCATAAATGCTCTCCATAATGTTCTGTATGTAAGCATAAATGCTCTCCATAATGCTCTGTATGTAAGCATAAATGCTCTCCATAATGCTCTGCAAGCATAAATGCTCTCCATAATGTTCTGTATGTAAGCATAAATGCTCTCCATAATGTTCTGTATGCAAGCATAAATGCTCTCCGTAATGTTCTGCAAGCATAAATGCTCTCCATAATGCTCTGTATGTAAGCATAAATGCTCTCCATAATGCTCTGCAAGCATAAATGCTCTCCATAATGTTCTGTATGTAAGCATAAATGCTCTCCATAATGTTCTGCAAGCATAAATGCTCTCCATAATGCTCTGTATGTAAGCATAAATGCTCTCCGTAATGTTCTGCAAGCATAAATGCTCTCCGTAATGCTCTGTATGTAAGCATAAATGCTCTCCATAATGCTCTGCAAGCATAAATGCTCTCCATAATGTTCTGTATGTAAGCATAAATGCTCTCCATAATGCTCTGTATGTAAGCATAAATGCTCTCCATAATGCTCTGCAAGCATAAATGCTCTCCATAATGTTCTGTATGTAAGCATAAATGCTCTCCATAATGCTCTGTATGTAAGCATAAATGCTCTCCATAATGCTCTGCAAGCATAAATGCTCTCCATAATGTTCTGTATGTAAGCATAAATGCTCTCCGTAATGTTCTGCAAGCATAATCTCCATAATGTTCTGTATGTAAGCATAAATGCTCTCCATAATGCTCTGTAAGCATAAATGCTCTCCATAATGTTCTGCAAGCATAAATGCTCTCCTAATGTCTGTATGTAAGCATAAATGCTCTCCGTAATGTTCTGTATGTAAGCATAAATGCTCTCCATAATGCTCTGCAAGCATAAATGCTCTCCATAATGTTCTGTATGTAAGCATAAATGCTCTCCGTAATGTTCTGTATGTAAGCATAAATGCTCTCCATAATGTTCTGTATGCAAGCATAAATGCTCTCCATAATGCTCTGCAAGCATAAATGCTCTCTGTAATGTTCTGTATGCAAGCATAAATGCTCTCCGTAATGTTCTGTATGTAAGCATAAATGCTCTCCATAATGTTCTGTATGTAAGCATAAATGCTCTCCGTAATGTTCTGCAAGCATAAATGCTCTCCATAATGTTCTGTATGTAAGCATAAATGCTCTCCATAATGTTCTGCAAGCATAAATGCTCTCCATAATGCTCTGTATGTAAGCATAAATGCTCTCCGTAATGTTCTGCAAGCATAAATGCTCTCTGTAATGCTCTGTATGTAAGCATAAATGCTCTCCATAATGCTCTGCAAGCATAAATGCTCTCCATAATGTTCTGTATGTAAGCATAAATGCTCTCCATAATGCTCTGTATGTAAGCATAAATGCTCTCCATAATGCTCTGCAAGCATAAATGCTCTCCATAATGTTCTGTATGTAAGCATAAATGCTCTCCATAATGCTCTGCAAGCATAAATGCTCTCCATAATGTTCTGTATGTAAGCATAAATGCTCTCCGTAATGTTCTGTATGTAAGCATAAATGCTCTCCATAATGTTCTGTATGCAAGCATAAATGCTCTCCATAATGCTCTGCAAGCATAAATGCTCTCTAATGTTCTGTATAAGCATATGCTCTCCGTAATGTTCTGTATGTAAGCATAAATGCTCTCCATAATGTCTGTATTAAGCATAAATGCTCTCCGTAATGTTCTGCAAGCATAAATGCTCTCCATAATGCTCTGCAAGCATAAATGCTCTCCATAATGTTCTGTATGTAAGCATAAATGCTCTCCGTAATGCTCTGTATGTAAGCATAAATGCTCTCCATAATGCTCTGCAAGCATAAATGCTCTCCATAATGTTCTGTATGTAAGCATAAATGCTCTCCGAATGTTCTGTATGTAAGCATAAATGCTCTCCGTAATGTTCTGTATGTAAGCATAAATGCTCTCCATAATGTTCTGTATGTAAGCATAAATGCTCTCCATAATGTTCTGCAAGCATAAATGCTCTCCATAATGTTCTGTATGTAAGCATAAATGCTCTCCGTAATGTTCTGCAAGCATAAATGCTCTCCATAATGCTCTGTATGTAAGCATAAATGCTCTCCATAATGCTCTGCAAGCATAATGCTCTCATAATGTTCTGTATGTAAGCATAATGCTCTCCTAATGCTGAAAGCATAATGCTCTCCATAATGCTCTGCAAGCATAAATGCTCTCCATAATGTTCTGTATGTAAGCATAATGCTCTCTAATGTCTGCAAGCATAAATGCTCTCCATAATGCTCTGTATGTAAGCATAAATGCTCTCCATAATGTTCTGCAAGCATAATGTCTCTAATGCGTATGTAAGCATAAATGCTCTCATATCTCTGCAAGCATAAATGCTCTCCATAATGTTCTGTATGTAAGCATAAATGCTCTCCGTAATGTTCTGCAAGCATAAATGTCTCCATAATGCTCTGTATGTAAGCATAAATGCTCTCCATAATGTTCTGTATGTAAGCATAAATGCTCTCCATAATGTTCTGTATGTAAGCATAAATGCTCTCCATAATGTTCTGTATGCAAGCATAAATGCTCTCCATAATGTTCTGTATGTAAGCATAAATGCTCTCCATAATGCTCTGTATGTAAGCATAAATGCTCTCCATAATGTTCTGCAAGCATAAATGCTCTCCATAATGTTCTGTATGTAAGCATAAATGCTCTCCATAATGCTCTGCAAGCATAAATGCTCTCCATAATGTTCTGTATGTAAGCATAAATGCTCTCCGTAATGTTCTGCAAGCATAAATGCTCTCCATAATGCTCTGTATGTAAGCATAAATGCTCTCCATAATGCTCTGCAAGCATAAATGCTCTCCATAATGTTCTGTATGTAAGCATAAATGCTCTCCATAATGCTCTGTATGTAAGCATAAATGCTCTCCATAATGTTCTGCAAGCATAAATGCTCTCCATAA
>CM026402.1:76168116-76189128 GCA_014843695.1 Archivesica marissinica | reverse complement strand
TTGCTACACTATAGACTGTTACATGTTTGATGGCAATGACACGGCATAAGTACGTGCACGCATACTATACAAACATTGCTACACTATAGACTGTTACTTGTTTGATGGCAATGACACGACATAAGTATGTGCACGCATACTATACAAACATTGCTACTCTATAGACTGTTACCTGTTTGATGGCAATGACACGACATAAGTTCGTGCATACTATACAAACATTGCTATACTATAGACTGTTACTTGTTTGATGCCAATGACACGACATAAGTACGTGCATACTATACAAACATTGCTACTCTATAGACTGTTACTTGTTTGATGGCAATGACACGACATAAGTACGTGCACGCATACAATACAAACATTGCTACACTATAGACTGTTACTTGTTTGATGCCAATGACACGACATAAGTACGTGCACACATACTGTTCAAACATTGCTACGCTATAGATTATTACTTGTTTGATGCCAATGACACGACATAAGTATGTGCATACTATCCAAACATTGCTAAGCTATAGACTGTTACTTGTTTGATGCCAATGACACGACATAAGTACGTGCATACTATACAAACATTGCTACACTATAGACTGTTTTGTTGATGGCAATGACACGACATAAGTACGTGCAGTACTATACAAACATTGCTACACTATAGACTGTTACTTGTTTGATGGCAATGACACGACATAAGTAGTGCGCATACTATACAACATTGCTACACTATAGACTGTTACTTGTTTTGTGGTGTGTGTTTTTGTTGTGTTTTGTTTGTGGTGGTGTTGTCTATAAAACATTGTACATATAGACTGTTACTTGTTGATGGCAATGACACGACATAAGTACGTGCACGCATACTATACAAACATTGCTACCTATAGACTGTTACTTGTTTGATGGCAATGACACGACATAAGTACGTGCACGCATACTATACAAACATTGCTACACTATAGACTGTTACTTGTTTGATGGCAATGACACGACATAAGTACGTGCATACTATATTGTTTGTGTTTGTTTGTGTGGTTTGCATACTATACAAACATTGCTACACTATAGACTGTTACTTGTTGATGGCAATGACACGACATAAGTACGTCCGCATACTATACAAACATTGCTACACTATAGACTGTTACTTGTTTGATGGCAATGACACGGCATAAGTACGTGCACGCATACTATACAAACATTGCTACACTATAGACTGTTACTTGTTTGATGGCAATGACACGACATAAGTAGTGCATGCATACTATACAAACATTGCTACACTATAGACTGTTACTTGTTTGATGGCAATGACACGACATAAGTACGTGCACGCATACTATACAAACATTGCTACACTATAGACTGTTACTTGTTTGATGGCAATGACACGACATAAGTACATGCAGCATACTATACAAACATTGCTACACTATAGACTGTTACTTGTTTGATGGCAATGACACGACATAAGTACGTGCATACTATACACATTGCTACCTATAGATGTTACTTGTTTGATGAATGACACGACATAGTGTGCATACTTCAAACATTGTATATAGACTGTTACTTGTTTGATGCAATGACACGCATAAGTACGTGCATACTATACAAACATTGCTACACTATAGACTGTTACTTGTTTGATGGCAATGACACGACATAAGTACGTGCACGCATACTATACAAACATTGCTACTCTATAGACTGTTACTTGTTTGATGGCAATGACACGGCATAAGTACGTGCACGCATACTATACAAACATTGCTACACTATAGACTGTTACTTGTTTGATGGCAATGACACGAAATAAGTACGTGCACGCATACTATACAAACATTGCTACGCTATAGACTGTTACTTGTTTGATGCCAATGTCACGACATAGGTACGTGCACACATACTGTTCAAACATTGCTACGCTATAGATTATTACTTGTTTGATGCCAATGACACGACATAAGTACATGCACGCATACTATCCAAACATTGCTAAGCTATAGACTGTTACTTGTTTGATGCCAATGACACGACATATGTACGTGCACGCATACTATACAAACATTGCTACGCTATAGACTGTTACTTGTTTGATGCCAATGACACGACATAGGTACGTGCACGCATACTATACAATCATTGCTACACAATAGACTGTTACTTGTTTGATGGCAATGACACGACATAAGTACATCCATACTATACAAACATTGCTACACTATAGACTGTTACATGTTTGATGGAAATGACACGGCATAAGTACGTGCACGCATACTATACAAACATTGCTACACTATAGACTGTTACATGTTTGATGGAAATGACACGGCATAAGTACGTGCACGCATACTATAGAAACATTGTTACACTCTAGACTATTACTTGTTTGATGGCAATGACACGACATAAGTACGTGCACGCATACTATACAAACATTGCTACTCTATAGACTGTTAATTGTTTGATGGCAATGGCACGACATAAGTACATGCATACTACACAAACATTGCTACACTATAGACTGTTACATGTTTGATGGAAATGACACGACATAAGTACGTGCATACTATACAAACATTGCTACACTATAGACTGTTACTTGTTTGATGGCAATGACACGACATAAGTACATGCATACTATATAAACATTGCTACACTATAGACTGTTACATGTTTGATGGCAATGACACGGCATAAGTACGTGCACGCATACTATACAAACATTGCTACACTATAGACTGTTACTTGTTTGATGGCAATGACACGACATAGGTACGTGCACGCATACTATACAAACATTGCTACTCTATAGACTGTTACTTGTTTGATGGCAATGACACGACATAAGTTCGTGCATACTATACAAACATTGCTATACTATAGACTGTTACTTGTTTGATACCAATGACACGACATAATTACGTGCATACTATACAAACATTGCTACTCCATAGACTGTTACTTGTTTGATGGCAATGACACGACATAAATACGTGCACGCATACAATACAAACATTGCTACACTATAGACGGTTACTTGTTTTATGCCAATGACACGACATAAGTACGTGCACGCATACTATACAATCATTGCTACACTATAGACTGTTACTTGTTTGATGGCAATGACACGACATAAGTACATCCATACTATACAAACATTGCTACACTATAGACTGTTACATGTTTGATGGAAATGACACGGCATAAGTACGTGCACGCATACTATAGAAACATTGCTACACTATAGACTATTACTTATTTGATGGCAATGACACGACATAAGTACATGCATACTATACAAACATTGCTACACTATAGACTGTTACATGTTTGATGGAAATGACACGACATAAGTACGTGCATACTATACAAACATTTCTACACTATAGACTGTTACTTGTTTGATGGCAATGACACGACATAAGTACATGCATAATATACAAACATTGCTACACTATAGACTGTTACATGTTTGATGGCAATGACACGGCATAAGTACGTGCACGCATACTATACAAACATTGCTACACTATAGACTGTTACTTGTTTGATGGCAATGACACGACATAAGTACGTGCACGCATACTATACAAACATTGCTACTCTATAGACTGTTACTTGTTTGATGGCAATGACACGGCATAAGTACCTGCACGCATACTATACAAACATTGCTACACTATAGACTGTTACTTGTTTGATGGCAATGACACGAAATAAGTACGTGCACGCATACTATACAAACATTGCTACGCTATAGACTGTTACTTGTTTGATGCCAATGTCACGACATAGGTACGTGCACGCATACTATACAATCATTGCTACACTATAGACTGTTACTTGTTTGATGGCAATGACACGACATAAGTACATCCATACTATACAAACATTGCTACACTATAGACTGTTACATGTTTGATGGAAATGACACGGAATAAGTACGTGCACGCATACTATAGAAACATTGCTACACTATAGACTATTACTTGTTTGATGGCAATGACACGACATAAGTACGTGCACGCATACTATACAAACATTGCTACTCTATAGACTGTTAATTGTTTGATGGCAATGGCACGACATAAGTACATGCATACTATACAAACATTGCTACACTATAGACTGTTACATGTTTGATGGAAATGACACGACATAAGTACGTGCATACTATACAAACATTGCTACACTATAGACTGTTACTTGTTTGATGGCAATGACACGACATAAGTACATGCATACTATATAAACATTGCTACACTATAGACTGTTACATGTTTGATGGCAATGACACGGCATAAGTACGTGCACGCATACTATACAAACATTGCTACACTATAGACTGTTACTTGTTTGATGGCAATGACACGACATAAGTACGTGCATACTATACAAACATTGCTACTCTATAGACTGTTACTTGTTTGATGGCAATGACACGACATAAGTACGTGCATACTATACAAACATTGCTACACTATAGACTGTTACATGTTTGATGGCAATGACACGACATAAGTACGTGCACGCATACTATACAAACATTGCTACACTATAGACTGTTACTTGTTTGATGGCAATGACACGACATAAGTACGTGCACGCATACTATACAAACATTGCTACTCTATAGACTGTTACTTGTTTGATGGCAATGACACGACATAAGTACGTGCATACTATACAAACATTGCTACACTATAGACTGTTACTTGTTTGATGGCAATGACACGACATAAGTACGTGCACGATACTATACAAACATTGCTACGCTATAGACTGTTACTTGTTTGATGCCAATGACACGACATAAGTACGTGCACGCATACTATACAAACATTGCTACACTATAGACTGTTACTTGTTTGATGGCAATGACACGACATAAGTACATCCATACTATACAAACATTGCTACACTATAGACTGTTACATGTTTGATGGAAATGACACGGCATAAGTACGTGCACGCATACTATACAAACATTGCTACACTATAGACTATTACTTGTTTGATGGCAATGACACGACATAAGTACGTGCACGCATACTATACAAACATTGCTACTCTATAGACTGTTAATTGTTTGATGGCAATGGCACGACATAAGTACATGCATACTATACAAACATTGCTACACTATAGACTGTTACATGTTTGATGGCAATGACACGGCATAAGTACTTGCACGCATACTATACAAACATTGCTACTCTATAGACTGTTACTTGTTTGATGGCAATGACACGACATAAGTTCGTGCATACTATACAAACATTGCTATACTATAGACTGTTACTTGTTTGATGCCAATGACACGACATAAGTACGTGCATACTATACAAACATTGCTACTATATAGACTGTTACTTGTTTGATGGCAATGACACGACATAAGTACGTGCACGCATACAATACAAACATTGCTACACTATAGACGGTTACTTGTTTGATGCCAATGACACGACATAAGTACGTGCACACATACTGTTCAAACATTGCTACGCTATAGATTATTACTTGTTTGATGCCAATGACACGACATAAGTACGTGCACGCATACTATCCAAACATTGCTAAGCTATATACTGTTACTTGTTTGATGCCAATGACACGACATAAGTATGTGCACGCATACTATACAAACATTGTTACGCTATAGACTGTTACTTGTTTGATGCCAATGACATGACATAGGTACGTGCACGCATACTATACAAACATTGCTACGCTATAGACTGTTACTTGTTTAATGGCAATGACACGACATAAGTACGTGCATACTATACAAACATTGCTAGACTATAGACTGTTACTTATTTGATGGCAATGACACGACATAAGTACGTGCATACTGTACAAACTTTGCTACACTATAGACTGTTACTTGTTTGATGCCAATGACACGACATAAGTACGTGCATACTTTACAAACTTTACTATGCTATAGACTGTTACTTGTTTGATGGCAATGACACGACATAAGTACGTGCATACTGTACAAACATTGCTACGCTATAGACTGTTACTTGTCTGATGCCAATGATACGACATAAGTACGTGCATACTATACAAACATTGCTACACTATAGACTGTTACTTGTTTGATGGCAATGACACGGCATAAGTACGTGCATACTTTACAAACATTGCTACACTATAGACTGTTACTTGTTTGATGCCAATGACACGACATAAGTACGTGCATACTATACAAACATTGCTACTCTATAGACTGTTACTTGTTTGATGGCAATGACACGACATAAGTACGTGCACGCATACAATACAAACATTGCTACACTATAGACGGTTACTTGTTTGATGCCAATGACACGACATAAGTACGTGCACACATACTGTTCAAACATTGTTACGCTATAGATTATTACTTGTTTGATGCCAATGACACGACATAAGTACGTGCACGCATACTATCCAAACATTGCTAAGCTATATACTGTTACTTGTTTGATGCCAATGACACGACATAAGTATGTGCACGCATACTATACAAACATTGTTACGCTATAGACTGTTACTTGTTTGATGCCAATGACACGACATAGGTACGTGCACGCATACTATACAAACATTGCTACGCTATAGACTGTTACTTGTTTAATGGCAATGACACGACATAAGTACGTGCATACTATACAAACATTGCTAGACTATAGACTGTTACTTATTTGATGCCAATGACACGACATAAGTACGTGCATACTGCACAAACATTGCTACGCTATAGACTGTTACTTGTCTGATGCCAATGATACGACATAAGTACGTGCATACTATACAAACATTGCTACACTATAGACTGTTACTTGTTTGATGGCAATGACACGGCATAAGTACGTGCATACTGTACAAACATTGCTACACTATAGACTGTTACTTGTTTGATGGCAATGACACGACATAAGTACGTGCATACTGTACAAACATTGCTACACTATAGACTGTTACTTGTTTGATGGCAATGACACGGCATAAGTACGTGCACGCATACTATACAAACATTGCTACACTATAGACTGTTACTTGTTTGATGGCAATGCCACGACATAAGTACGTGCACGCATACTATACAAACATTGCTACACTATAGACTGTTACTTGTTTGATGGCAATGCCACGACATAAGTACGTGCATACTTTACAAACATTGCTACACTATAGACTGTTACTTGTTTAATGGCAATGACACGACATAAGTACGTGCATACTGTACAATCATTGCTACACTATAGACTGTTACTTGTTTGATGGCAATGACACGACATAAGTACGTGCACGCATACTATACAAACATTGCTACACTATAGACTGTTACTTGTTTGATGCCAATGACACGACATATGTACATGCATACTATACAAAAATTGCTACTCTATAGACTGTTACATGTTTGATGGCAATGACACGACATAAGTACGTGCACGCATACTATACAAACATTGCTACACTATAGACTGTTACTTGTTTGATGCCAATGACACGACAAAAGTACGTGCACTCATACTATACAAACATTGCTACGCTATATACTGTTACTTGTTTGATGGTAATGACACGACATAGGTACGTGCACGCATACTATACAATCATTGCTACACTATAGACTGTTACTTGTTTGATGGCAATGACACGACATATGTACATGCATACTATACAAACATTGATACGCTATAGACTGTTACTTATTTGATGCCAATAACACGACATAAGTACCTGCACGCATACTATACAAACATTGCTAAGCTATAGACTGTTACTTGTTTGATGCCAATGACACGACATAAGTACCTGCATAATATACAAACATTGCTACACTATAGAATGTTACAGGTTTGATGCAAATGACACGACATAAGTACATGCATACTATACAAACATTGCTACACTATAGACTGTTACTTGTTTGATGGCAATGACACGACATATGTACGTGCACGCATACTATACAAACATTGCTACTCTATAGACTGTTACTTGTTTGATGGCAATGACACGACATAAGTACGTGCACGCATACTATACAAACATTGCTACTCTATAGACTGTTACTTGTTTGATGGCAATGACACGACATAATTACGTGCACGCATACTATACAAACATTGCTACACTATAGACTTTTACTTGTTTGATGCCAATGACACGACATAAGTACATGCATACTATACAAACATTGCTACTCTATAGACTATTACTTGTACGATGCCAATGACACGACATAAGTACGTGCAAACTATACAAACATTGCTACCTATAGACTGCACTTTGCTGATGCCAATGACACGACATAAGTACATGCATACTATACAAACATTGCTACACTATAGACTGTTACTTATTTGATGCCAATGACACGACATAAGTACATGCATACTATACAAACATTGCTACACTATAGACTGTTACTTATTTGATGCCAATGACACGACATAAGTACATGCATACTATACAAACATTGCTACACTATAGACTGTTACTTATTTGATGCCAATGACACGACATAAGTACATGCATACTATACAAACATTGCTACACTATAGACTGTTACTTATTTGATGCCAATGACACGACATAAGTACATGCATACTATACAAACATTGCTACACTATAGACTGTTACTTATTTGATGCCAATGACACGACATAAGTACATGCATACTATACAAACATTGCTACACTATAGACTGTTACTTATTTGATGCCAATGACACGACATAAGTACATGCATACTATACTAACATTGCTACGCTATAGATTGTTACTTGTTTGATGCCAATAACACGACATAAGTACACGCATACTATACAAACATTGCTACACTATAGACTGTTACTTGTTTGATGCCAATGACACGACATAAGTACATGCATACTATACTAACATTGCTACGCTATAGATTGTTACTTGTTTGATGCCAATGACACGACATAAGTACGTGCATACTATGCAAACATTGCTACATTATAGACTGTTACTTGTTTGATGCCAATGACACGACATAAGTACGTGCATACTATACAAACATTGCTACTCTATAGACTGTTACTTGTTTGATGGCAATGACACGACATAAGTACGTACATAATATACAAACATTGCTACACTATATACTGTTACTTGTTTGATGGCAATGACACGACATAAGTACGTGCACGCATTCTATACAAACATTGTTACATTATAGACTGTTACTTGTTTGATGGCAATGACACGACATAAGTACGTGTACGCATACTACATTGCTACGATATAGACTGTTACTTGTTTGATGCCAATGACACTACATAAGTACATGCATACTATACAAACATTGCTACACTATATACTGTTACTTGTGTGATGGCACTGACATGACATAAGTACGTGCACGCATACTATACAAACATTGCTACACTATAGAATGTTACATGTTTGATGCCAATAACACGACATAAGTACGTGCACGCATACTATACAAACATTGCTACGCTATAGACAGTTACTTGTTTTATGCCAATGACACGACATAAGAACGTGCATACTATACAAACATTGCTACACTATAGACTGTTACATGTTTGATGGCAATGACACGACATAAGTACGTGCACGCATACTATACAAACATTGCTATGCTATAGACTGTTACTTATTTGATGCCAATGACACGAAATAAGTACATGCATATTATACAAACATTGCTACACTATAGACTGTTACTTATATGATGCCAATGACACGACATAAGTACATGCATACTATACAAACATTGCTACACTATAGACTGTTACTTATTTGATGCCAATGACACGACATAAGTACATGCATACTATACAAACATTGCTACACTATAGACTGTTACTTGTTTGATGCCAATGACACGACATAAGTACATGCATACTATACAAACATTGCTACGCTATAGACTGTTACTTGTTTGATGGCAATGACATGACATAAGTACCTGCACGCATACTATACAAACATTGCTAAGCTATAGACTGTTACTTGTTTGATGCCAATGACACGACATAAGTACCTGCATACTATACAAACATTGCTACACTATAGAATGTTACAGGTTTGATGCCAATGACACGACATAAGTACATGCATACTATACAAACATTGCTACTCTATAGACTGTTACTTGTTTGATGGCAATGACACGACATAAGTACGTGCACGCATACTATACAAACATTGCTACTCTATCGACTGTTACTTGTTTGATGGCAATGACACGACATAATTACGTGCACGCATACTATACAAACATTGCTACACTATAGACTTTTACTTGTTTGATGCCAATGACACGACATAAGTACATGCATACTATACAAACATTGCTACTCTATAGACTATTACTTGTACGATGCCAATGACACGACATAAGTACATGCATACTATACTAACATTGCTACGCTATAGATTGTTACTTGTTTGATGCCAATGACACGACATAAGTACACGCATACTATACAAACATTGCTACACTATAGACTGTTACTTGTTTGATGCCAATGACACGACATAAGTACATGCATACTATACTAACATTGCTACGCTATAGATTGTTACTTGTTTGATGCCAATAACACGACATAAGTACGTGCACGCATACAATACAAACATTGCTACGCTATAGAATGTTACTTGTTTGATGCCAATGACACGACATAAGTACGTGCATACTATGCAAACATTGCTACATTATAGACTGTTACTTGTTTGATGCCAATGACACGACATAAGTACGTGCATACTATACAAACATTGCTACTCTATAGACTGTACTTGTTTGATGGCAATGACACGACATAAGTACGTACATAATATACAAACATTGCTACACTATATACTGTTACTTGTTTGATGGCAATGACACGACATAAGTACGTGCATACTATACAAACATTGCTACGATATATACTGTTACTTGTTTGATGCCAATAACACGACATAAGTACGTGCACGCATACTATACAAACATTGCTACGCTATAGACTGTTACTTGTTTGATGCCAATGACACGACATAAGTACGTGCATACTATACAAACATTGCTACTCTATAGACTGTTACTTGTTTGATGGCAATGACACGACATATCTACGTGCATACTATATAAACATTGCTACACTATAGACTGTTACTTGTTTGATGGCAATGATACGACATAAATACGTGCACGCATACTATACAAACATTGCTACATTATAGACTGTTACTTGTTTGATGGCAATGACACGGCATAAGTACGTGCATACTATACAAACATTGCTAAGCTATAGACTGTTACATGTTTGATGCCAATGACACGACATAAGTACGTGCATACTATACAAACATTGCTACGCTATAGACTGTTACATGTTTGATGGCAATGACACGACATAAGTACGTGCTCGCATACTATACAAACATTGCTATGCTATAGACTGTTACTTATTTGATGCCAATGACACGAATAAGTACATGCATATTATACAAACATTGCTACACTATAGACTGTTACTTATTTGATGCCAATGACACGACATAAGTACATGCATACTATACAAACATTGCTACACTATAGACTGTTACTTGTTTGATGCCAATGACACGACATAAGTACGTGCATACTATACAAACATTGCTACACTATAGACTGTTACTTGTTTGATGCCAATGACACGACATAAGTACGTGCATACTATACAAACATTGCTACACTATAGACTGTTACATGTTTGATGCCAATGACACGACATAAGTACGTGCATACTATACAAACATTGCTACACTATAGACTGTTACTTGTTTGATGCCAATGACACGACATAAGTACGTGCACGCATACTGCACAAACATTGCTACGCTATAGACTGTTACTTGTTTGATGCCAATGACACGACATAAGTACGTGCATACTATACAAACATTGCTACTCTATAGACTGTTACTTGTTTGATGGCAATGACACGACATAAGTACATGCATAATATACAAACATTGCTACACTATAGACTGTTACATGTTTGATGGCAATGACACGGCATAAGTACGTGCACGCATACTATACAAACATTGCTACACTATAGACTGTTACTTGTTTGATGGCAATGACACGACATAAGTACGTGCACGCATACTATACAAACATTGCTACTCTATAGACTGTTACTTGTTTGATGGCAATGACACGGCATAAGTACCTGCACGCATACTATACAAACATTGCTACACTATAGACTGTTACTTGTTTGATGGCAATGACACGACATAAGTACGTGCACGTATACTATACAAACATTGCTACGCTATAGACTGTTACTTGTTTGATGCCAATGTCACGACATAGGTACGTGCACGCATACTATACAATCATTGCTACACTATAGACTGTTACTTGTTTGATGGCAATGACACGACATAAGTACATCCATACTATACAAACATTGCTACACTATAGACTGTTACATGTTTGATGGAAATGACACGGAATAAGTACGTGCACGCATACTATAGAAACATTGCTACACTATAGACTATTACTTGTTTGATGGCAATGACACGACATAAGTACGTGCACGCATACTATACAAACATTGCTACTCTATAGACTGTTAATTGTTTGATGGCAATGGCACGACATAAGTACATGCATACTATACAAACATTGCTACACTATAGACTGTTACATGTTTGATGGAAATGACACGACATAAGTACGTGCATACTATACAAACATTGCTACACTATAGACTGTTACTTGTTTGATTGCAATGACACGACATAAGTACATGCATACTATATAAACATTGCTACACTATAGACTGTTACATGTTTGATGGCAATGACACGGCATAAGTACTTGCACGCATACTATACAAACATTGCTACTCTATAGACTGTTACTTGTTTGATGGCAATGACACGACATAAGTTCGTGCATACTATACAAACATTGCTATACTATAGACTGTTACTTGTTTGATGCCAATGACACGACATAAGTACGTGCATACTATACAAACGTTGCTACTCTATAGACTGTTACTTGTTTGATGGCAATGACACGACATTAGTACGTGCACGCATACAATACAAACATTGCTACACTATAGACGGTTACTTGTTTGATGCCAATGACACGACATAAGTACGTGCACACATACTGTTCAAACATTGCTACGCTATAGATTATTACTTGTTTGATGCCAATGACACGACATAAGTACGTGCACGCATAATATCCAAACATTGCTAAGCTATATACTGTTACTTGTTTGATGCCAATGACACGACATAGGTACGTGCACGCATACTATACAAACATTGCTACGCTATAGACTGTTACTTGTTTGATGGCAATGACACGACATAAGTACGTGCATACTATACAAACATTGCTACACTATAGACTGTTACTTGTTTGATGGCAATGACACGACATAAGTACGTGCATACTATACAAACATTGCTACACTATAGACTGTTACTTGTTTGATGGCAATGACACGGCATAAGTACGTGCACGCATACAATACAAACATTGCTACGCTATAGAATGTTACTTGTTTGATGCCAATGACACGACATAAGTACGTGCATACTATGCAAACATTGCTACATTATAGACTGTTACTTGTTTGATGCCAATGACACGACATAAGTACGTGCATACTATACAAACATTGCTACTCTATAGACTGTTAATTGTTTGATGGCAATGACACGACATAAGTACGTACATAATATACAAACATTGCTACACTATATACTGTTACTTGTTTGATGGCAATGACACGACATAAGTACGTGCACGCATTCTATACAAACATTGTTACATTATAGACTGTTACTTGTTTGATGGCAATGACACGACATAAGTACGTGCACGCATTCTATACAAACATTGTTACATTATAGACTGTTACTTGTTTGATGGCAATGACACGACATAAGTACGTGCACGCATACTATACAAACATTGCTATGCTATAGACTGTTACTTATTTGATGCCAATGACACGACATAAGTACATGCATACTATACAAACATTGCTACACTATAGACTGTTACTTATTTGATGACAATGACACGACATAAGTACATGCATACTATACAAACATTGCTACACTATAGACTGTTACTTGTTTGATGCCAATGACACGACATAAGTACATGCATACTATACAAACATTGCTACACTATAGACTGTTACTTATTTGATGACAATGACACGACATAAGTACATGCATACTATACAAACATTGCTACGCTATAGACTGTTACTTGTTTGATGGCAATGACATGACATAAGTACGTGCACGCATACTATACAAACATTGCTACACTATAGAATGTTACATGTTTGATGCCAATGACACGACATAAGTACGTGCATACTATACAAACATTGCTACGCTATATACTGTTACTTGTTTGATGGCAATGACACGGCATAAGTACGTGCATACTTTACACACATTGCTAAGCTATAGACTGTTACATGGTTGATGCCAATGACACGACATAAGTACTTGCATACTATACAAACATTGCTACGCTATAGACAGTTACTTGTTTTATGCCAATGACACGACATAAGAACGTGCATACTATACAAACATTGCTACACTATAGACCGTTACATGTTTGATGGCAATGACACGACATAAGTACGTGCACGCATACTATACAAACATTGCTATGCTATAGACTGTTACTTATTTGATGCCAATGACACGAAATAAGTACATGCATATTATACAAACATTGCTACACTATAGACTGTTACTTATATGATGCCAATGACACGACATAAGTACATGCATACTATATAAACATTGCTACACTATAGACTGTTACTTATTTGATGCCAATGACACGACATAAGTACATGCATACTATACAAACATTGCTACACTATAGACTGTTACTTGTTTGATGCCAATGACACGACATAAGTACATGCATACTATACAAACATTGCTACGCTATAGACTGTTACTTGTTTGATGGCAATGACATGACATAAGTACCTGCACGCATACTATACAAACATTGCTAAGCTATAGACTGTTACTTGTTTGATGCCAATGACACGACATAAGTACCTGCATACTATACAAACATTGCTACACTATAGACTGTTACTTGTTTGATGGCAATGACACGACATAAGTACGTGCACGCATACTATACAAACATTGCTACTCTATCGACTGTTACTTGTTTGATGGCAATGACACGACATAATTACGTGCACGCATACTATACAAACATTGCTACACTATAGACTTTTACTTGTTTGATGCCAATGACACGACATAAGTACATGCATACTATACAAACATTGCTACTCTATAGACTATTACTTGTACGATGCCAATGACACGACATAAGTACGTGCAAACTATACAAACATTGCTATCCTATAGACTGTCACTTTGTCTGATGCCAATGACACGACATAAGTACACGCATACTATACAAACATTGCTACGCTATATATTGTTACTTGTTTGATGCCAATAACACGACATAAGTACGTGCACGCATACAATACAAACATTGCTACGCTATAGAATGTTACTTGTTTGATGCCAATGACACGACATAAGTACGTGCATACTATGCAAACATTGCTACATTATAGACTGTTACTTGTTTGATGCCAATGACACGACATAAGTACGTGCATACTATACAAACATTGCTACTCTATAGACTGTACTTGTTTGATGGCAATGACACGACATAAGTACGTACATAATATACAAACATTGCTACACTATAGACTGTTACTTGTTTGATGGCAATGACACGACATAAGTACGTGCACGCATTCTATACAAACATTGTTACATTATAGACTGTTACTTGTTTGATGGCAATGACACGACATAAGTACGTGCATACTATACAAACATTGCTACGATATATACTGTTACTTGTTTGATGCCAATAACACGACATAAGTACGTGCACGCATACTATACAAACATTGCTACGCTATAGACTATTACTTGTTTGATGCCAATGACACGACATAAGTACGTGCATACTATACAAACATTGCTACTCTATAGACTGTTACTTGTTTGATGGCAATGACACGACATATCTACGTGCATACTATATAAACATTGCTACACTATAGACTGTTACTTGTTTGATGGCAATGATACGACATAAATACGTGCACGCATACTATACAAACATTGCTACACTATAGACTGTTACTTGTTTGATGGCAATGACACGGCATAAGTACGTGCATACTTTACACACATTGCTAAGCTATAGACTGTTACATGTTTGATGCCAATGACACGACATAAGTACGTGCATACTATACAAACATTGCTACGCTATAGACTGTTACTTGTTTTATGCCAATGACACGACATAAGAACGTGCATACTATACAAACATTGCTACACTATATACTGTTACATGTTTGATGGCAATGACACGACATAAGTACGTGCACGCATACTATACAAACATTGCTATGCTATAGACTGTTACTTATTTGATGCCAATGACACGAAATAAGTACATGCATATTATACAAACATTGCTACACTATAGACTGTTACTTATTTGATGCCAATGACACGACATAAGTACATGCATACTATACAAACATTGCTACACTATAGACTGTTACTTATTTGATGCCAATGACACGACATAAGTACATGCATACTATACAAACATTGCTACACTATAGACTGTTACTTGTTTGATGCCAATGACACGACATAAGTACGTGCATACTATACACACATTGCTACGCTATAGACTGTTACATGTTTGATGCCAATGACACGACATAAGTACCTGCATACTATACAAACATTGCTACATTATAGACTGTTACTTGTTTGATGCCAATGACACGACATAAGTACGTGCACGCATACTGTACAAACATTGCTACGCTATAGACTGTTACTTGTTTGATGCCAATGACACGACATAAGTACGTGCATACTATACAAACATTGCTATACTATATACTGTTACTTGTTTGATGGCAATGACACAACATAAGTACGTGCACGCATACTATACAAACATTATTACACTATAGACTGTTACTTGTTTGATGGCAATGACACGACATAAGTACGTGCACGCATACTATACAAACATTGCTATGATATAGACTGTTACTTGTTTGATGCCAATGACACTACATAAGTACGTGCATACTATACAAACATTGCTACACTATATACTGTTACTTGTGTGATGGCAATGACACGACATAAGTACGTGCATACTGTTCAAACATTGCTACTCTATAGACTGTTACTTGTTTGATGCCAATGACACGACATACGTACGTGCATACTATACAAACATTGCTACACTATAGACTGTTACTTGTTTGATGGCAATGACACGACATAAGTATGTGCTCGCATACTATACAAACATTGCTACACTATAGACTGTTACTTGCATGCGAATGGTCGGTGGTTCTACCAGAGCTATTAGCGACAGATCTTACATAATTGAGTAGGTAGCGTCCCTTGTTTATTTCCTCACAATCCCATGCTGGAGTTTTCTACCGTGAACGCGATTTGTGGTTTATGGTTTATCAGCAGTTATATCTGATAGTAAATACTGGCTTAAAGCAATAGATCAACAATCGATGGCTGGATTGCCTTCGTCTTCTGGTGTGTGGTTATACCATATACATATCTATGTATAGAGCTGGGATGTTGAAATAACAACACTGTGTGATGCTAAGCAACGCTAGAACACTTTTGAGATGTGATCATGTGAAAGCAGATAGTACAGACGGATTTGTAGTCCAGTGGTAACACGCTGGACTGGGAATCCAGCTATCGTAATACTAATACTGCTGGTAGGAGCACCCAGGTGTCTCCTCCTCTAATAATGCTGGTAGGAGCACCCAGGGTACTGCTGGTAGGAGCACCCAGGGTCCCCCTCCTCTAATACTGCTGGTAGGAGCACCCAGGGTCTCCTCCTCCTCTAATACTGCTGGTAGGAGCACCCAGGGTCTCCTCCTCTAATACTGCTGGTAGGAGCACCCAGGGTCTCCTCCTCTAATACTGCTGGTAGGAGCACCCAGGGTCTCCTCCTCTAATACTGCTGGTAGGAGCACCCAGGGTCTCTCCCCCTCTAATACTGCTGGTAGGAGCACCCAGGGTCTTCCCCCTCTAATACTGCTGGTAGGAGCACCCAGGGTCTCCCCCTCTAATACTGCTAGTAGGAGCACCCAGGGTCTCCCCATCTAATACTGCTGGTAGGAGCACCCAGGGTATCCTCCTCTAATACTGCTGGTAGGAGCACCCAGGGTCTCCTCCTCTAATACTGTTGGTAGGAGCACCCAGGGTCTCCTCCTCTAATACTGCTGGTAGGAGCACCCAGGGTCTCCCCCTCTCTAATACTGCTGGTAGGAGCACCCAGGGTCTCCTCCTCTAATACTGCTGGTAGGAGCACCCGGGTATCCCTCCTCTAATACTGCTGGTAGGAGCACCAGGGTCTCCCCCTCTAATACTGCTGGTAGGAGCACCCAGGGTCTCCCCTCTAATACTGCTGGTAGGAGCACCCAGGGTCTCCCCCTCTCTAATATGCTGGTAGGAGACCCAGGGTCTCCCCTCTAATACTGCTGGTAGGAGCACCCAGGGTCTCCCCCTCTAATACTGCTGGTAGGAGCACCCAGGGTCTCCCCCTCTAATACTGCTGGTAGGAGCACCCAGGGTCTCCCCCTCTAATACTGCTGGTAGGAGCACCCAGGGTCTCCCCCTCTAATACTGCTGGTAGGAGCACCCAGGGTCTCCTCCTCTAATACTGCTGGTAGGAGCACCCAGGGTCTCCCCCTCTAATACTGCTGGTAGGAGCACCCAGGGTCTCCTCCTCTAATACTGCTGGTAGGAGCACCCAGGGTCTCCTCCTCTAATACTGCTGGTAGGAGCACCCAGGGTCTCCCCTCCTCTAATACTGCTGGTAGGAGCACCCAGGGTCTCCCCCTCTCTAATACTGCTGGTAGGAGCACCCAGGGTTCCTCCTCCTCTAATACTGCTGGTAGGAGCACCCAGGGTCTCCCCTCCTCTAATACTGCTGGTAGGAGCACCCAGGGTCTCCCCCTCTAATACTGCTGGTAGGAGCACCCAGGGTCTCCCCTCTAATACTGCTGGTAGGAGCACCCAGGGTCTCCCCCTCCTCTAATACTGCTGGTAGGAGCACCCAGGGTCTCCCCTCTAATACTGCTGGTAGGAGCACCCAGGGTCTCCCCCTCTAATACTGCTGGTAGGAGCACCCAGGGTCTCCCCCTCTAATACTGCTGGTAGGAGCACCCAGGGTCTCCCCCTCTAATACTGCTGGTAGGAGCACCCAGGGTCTCCCCCTCTAATACTGCTGGTAGGAGCACCCAGGGTCTCCTCCTCTAATACTGCTGGTAGGAGCACCCAGGGTCTCCCCCTCTAATACTGCTGGTAGGAGCACCCAGGGTCTCCCCCTCTAATACTGCTGGTAGGAGCACCCAGGGTCTCCTCCTCTAATACTGCTGGTAGGAGCACCCAGGGTCTCCCCTCTAATACTGCTGGTAGGAGCACCCAGGGTCTCCCCCTCTAATACTGCTGGTAGGAGCACCCAGGGTCTCCCTCTCTAATACTGCTGGTGAGCACCCAGGGTCTCCTCCTCTAATACTGCTGGTAGGAGCACCCAGTTCTCCTCATCTAATACTGCTGGTAGGAGCACCCAGGTCTCCCCCTCTAATACTGCTGGTAGGAGCACCCAGGGTCTCCCCCTCTAATACTGCTGGTAGGAGCACCCAGGTGTCCCCCTCTAATACTGCTGGTAGGAGCACCCAGGGTCTCCCCCTCATCTAATACTGCTGGTAGGAGCACCCAGGGTCTCCCCCTCTAATACTGCTGGTAGGAGCACCCAGGGTCTCCTCCTCTAATACTGCTGGTAGGAGCACCCAGGGTCTCCCCCTCTAATACTGCTGGTAGGAGCACCCAGGGTCTCCCCCTCTAATACTGCTGGTAGGAGCACCCAGGGTCTCCCCTCTAATACTGTTGGTAGGAGCACCCAGGTCTCCCCCTCTAATACTGCTGGTAGGAGCACCCAGGGTCTCCCCCTCTAATACTGCTGGTAGGAGCACCCAGGGTTCTCCCCCTCTAATACTGCTGGTAGGAGCACCCAGGGTCTCCCCCTCTAATACTGCTGGTAGGAGCACCCAGGGTCTCCCCCTCTAATACTGCTGGTAGGAGCACCCAGGGTCTCCCCCTCTAATACTGCTGGTAGGAGCACCCAGGGTCTCCCCTTCTAATACTGCTGGTAGGAGCACCCAGGGTCTCCCCCTCTAATACTGCTGGTAGGAGCACCCAGGGTCTCTCCCTCTAATACTGCTGGTAGGAGCACCCAGGGTTCTCCCCCTCTAATACTGCTGGTAGGAGCACCCAGGGTCTCCCCTTTAATACTGCTGGTAGGAGCACCCAGGGTCTCCCCCTTCTCTAATACTGCTGGTAGGAGCACCCAGGGTCTCCCCTTTAATACTGCTGGTAGGAGCACCCAGGGTCTCCCCCTCTCTAATACTGCTGGTAGGAGCACCCAGGGTCTCCCCTTTAATAATGCTGGTAGGAGCACCCAGGGTATCACCCTCCTCTAATACTGCTAGTAGGAGCACCCAGGGTCTCCCCTTTAATACTGCTGGTAGGAGCACCCAGGGTCTCCCCCTCCTCTAATACTGCTGGTAGGAGCACCCAGGGTCTCCCCCTCTAATACTGCTCGTAGGAGCACCCAGGGTCTCCCCCTCTAATACTGTTGGTAGGAGCACCCAGGGTCTCCCCCTCTAATACTGTTGGTAGGAGCACCCAGGGTTCTCCCCCTCTAATACTGCTGGTAGGAGCACCCAGGGTCTCCCCTTTAATACTGCTGGTAGGAGCACACAGGGTCTCCCCCTTCTCTAATACTGCTGGTAGGAGCACCCAGGGTCTCCCCTTTAATAATGCT
>CM026402.1:76122678-76167116 GCA_014843695.1 Archivesica marissinica | reverse complement strand
CCTCAGTTTTATATTTCTACTCTCTCCATACCTCAGTTTTATATTTCTACTCTCTCCATAACTCAGTTTTATATTTCTACTCTCTCCATACCTCAGTTTTATATTTCTACTCTCTCCATACCTCAGTTTTATATTTCTACTCTCTTCATAACTCAGTTTTATATTTCTACTCTCTACATACCTCAGTTTTATATTTCTGCTCTCTCTCTCTCTCTCCATAACTCAGTTTTATATTTCTACTCTCTCCATACCTCAGTTTTATATTTCTATTCTCTCTCTCTCTCTCTCTCCATACTCAGTTTTATATTTCTTGCTCTCTTCATAACTCAGTTTTATATTTCTACTTTCTACATACCTCAGTTTTATATTCTCTCTCTCTCTCTCATTAACTCAGTTTTATATTTCTACTCTCTCCATAACTCAGTTTTATATTTCTACTCTCTCCATAACTCAGTTTTATATTTCTACTCTCTCCATAACTCAGTTTTATATTTCTACTCTCTCCATACCTCAGTTTTATATTTCTACTCTCTCCATAACTCAGTTTTATGTTTCTACTCTCTCCATACCTCAGTTTTATATTTCTACTCTCTCCATAACTTAGTTTATTTTCGCTCTCCCATACCTCAGTTTTATGTTCCTGCTCTCCTTAACTCAGTTTTATATTTCTACTCTCTCCATACCTCAGTTTTATATTTCTACTCTCTCCATAACTCAGTTTTATATTTCTACTCTCTCCATAACTCAGTTTTATATTTCTACTCTCTCCATACCTCAGTTTTATATTTCTACTCTCTCTCTCTCCATACCTCAGTTTTATATTCCTGCTCTCTCCTTAACTCAGTTTTATATTTCTACTCTCTCCATACCTCAGTTTTATATTTCTACTCTCTCCATAACTCAGTTTTATATTTCTACTCTCTCCATAACTCAGTTTTATATTTCTACTCTCTCCATACCTCAGTTTTATATTTCTACTCTCTCTCTCTCCATACTCAGTTTTATATTTCTACTCTCTCCATAACTCAGTTTTATATTTCTACTCTCTCCATACCTCAGTTTTATATTTCTACTCTCTCCATAACTCAGTTTTATATTTCTGCTCTCTCCATAACTCAGTTTTATATTTCTACTCTCTCCATAACTCAGTTTTATATTTCTACTCTCTCCATATCTCAGTTTTATATTTCTACTCTCTCCATAACTCAGTTTTATATTTCTGCTCTCTCCATAACTCAGTTTTATATTTCTACTCTCTCCATAACTCAGTTTTATATTTCTACTCTCTCTCTCTCTCTCTCTCTTCTCTCTCTCTCTCTCTCCATACCTCAGTTTTATATTTCTGCTCTCTCCATACCTCAGTTTTATATTTCTACTCTCTCCATACCTCAGTTTTATATTTCTACTCTCTCCATATCTCAGTTTTATATTTCTACTCTCTCCATACCTCAGTTTTATATTTCTGCTCTCTCCATAACTCAGTTTTATATTTCTACTCTCTCCATACCTCAGTTTTATATTTCTACTCTCTCCATACCTCAGTTTTATATTTCTACTCTCTCCATACCTCAGTTTTATATTTCTACTCTCTCTCTCTCTCCATACCTCAGTTTTATATTTCTGCTCTCTCCATACCTCAGTTTTATATTTCTACTCTCTCCATACCTCAGTTTTATATTTCTGCTCTCTCTCCATAACTCAGTTTTATATTTCTACTCTCTCCATACCTCAGTTTTATATTTCTATCTCTCTCTCTCTCTCTCCATAACTCAGTTTTATATTTCTACACTCTCCATACCTCAGTTTTATATTTCTACTCTTCTCCATAACTCAGTTTTATATTTCTACTCTCTCCATAACTCAGTTTTATATTTCTACTCTCTCCATAACTCAGTTTTATATTTCTGCTCTCTCCATAACTCAGTTTTATATTTCTACTCTCTCCATAACTCAGTTTTATATTTCTACTCTCTCCATAACTCAGTTTTATATTTCTACTCTCTCCATAACTCAGTTTTATATTTCTGCTCTCTCCATACCTCAGTTTTATATTTCTACTCTCTCCATACCTCAGTTTTATATTTCTACTCTCTCCATAACTCAGTTTTATATTTCTACTCTCTCCATACCTCAGTTTTATATTTCTGCTTCTCTCTCTTTTTCTCTCTCTCTCCATAACTCAGTTTTATATTTCTACTCTCTCCATAACTCAGTTTTATATTTCTACTCTCTCCATAACTCAGTTTTATATTTCTACTCTCTCCATACCTCAGTTTTATATTTCTGCTCTCTCCATAACTCAGTTTTATATTTCTACTCTCTCCATAACTCAGTTTTATATTTCTACTCTCTCCATACCTCAGTTTTATATTTCTACTCTCTCCATAACTCAGTTTTATATTTCTACTCTCTCCATACCTCAGTTTTATATTTCTACTCTCTCCATAACTCAGTTTTATATTTCTACTCTCTCCATACCTCAGTTTTATATTTCTACTCTCTCCATAACTCAGTTTTATATTTCTACTCTCTCCATACCTCAGTTTTATATTTCTACTCTCTCCATAACTCAGTTTTATATTTCTACTCTCTCCATACCTCAGTTTTATATTTCTACTCTCTCCATAACTCAGTTTTATATTTCTACTCTCTCCATACCTCAGTTTTATATTTCTACTCTCTCCATAACTCAGTTTTATATTTCTACTCTCTCCATAACTCAGTTTTATATTTCTACTCTCTCCATAACTCAGTTTTATATTTCTACTCTCTCCATAACTCAGTTTTATATTTCTACTCTCTCCATACCTCAGTTTTATATTCTACTCTCTCCATACTCAGTTTTATATTTCTACTCTCTCCATAACTCAGTTTATATTTCTCTCTCTCTCCATACCTCAGTTTTATATTTCTACTCTCTCCATAACTCAGTTTTATATTTCTACTCTCTCCATACCTCAGTTTTATATTTCTACTCTCTCCATACCTCAGTTTTATATTTCTGCTCTCTCTCTCTCTCTGTTTTCTCTCTCTATGTTTTTATACCTCAGTTTATATTCTACTCTCTCCATACCTCAGTTTTATATTTCTACTCTCTCCATACCTCAGTTTTTATTTCTATCTCTCCATACTGTTTTATATTTCTCCTCTCTCTCTCCATAACTCAGTTTTATATTTCTACTCTCTCCTTAACTCAGTTTTATATTTCTACTCTCTCCATAACTCAGTTTTATATTTCTACTCTCTCCATACCTCAGTTTTATATTTCTACTCTCTCCATAACTCAGTTTTATATTTCTACTCTCTCCATACCTCAGTTTTATATTTCTGCTCTCTCCATAACTCAGTTTTATATTTCTACTCTCTCCATACCTCAGTTTTATATTTCTACTCTCTCCATACCTCAGTTTTATATTTCTGCTCTCTCCATACCTCAGTTTTATATTTCTACTCTCTCCATAACTCAGTTTTATATTTCTACTCTCTCCATACCTCAGTTTTATATTTCTACTCTCTCCATAACTCAGTTTTATATTTCTACTCTCTCCATAACTCAGTTTTATATTTCTGCTCTCTCTCTCTCTCTCTCCATAACTCAGTTTTATATTTCTACTCTCTCCATACCTCAGTTTTATATTTCTACTCTCCTCTCTCTCTCTCCATACCTCAGTTTTATATTTCTGCTCTCTCCATACCTCAGTTTTATATTTCTACTTTCTCCATACCTCAGTTTTATATTTCTACTCTCTCTCTCTCCATAACTCAGTTTTATATTTCTACTCTCTCCATAACTCAGTTTTATATTTCTACTCTCTCCATACCTCAGTTTTATATTTCTACTCTCTCCATAACTCAGTTTTATATTTCTACTCTCTCCATACCTCAGTTTTATATTTCTACTCTCTCCATAACTCAGTTTTATATTTCTACTCTCTCCATACCTCAGTTTTATATTTCTACTCTCTCCATAACTCAGTTTTATATTTCTGCTCTCTCCATACCTCAGTTTTATATTTCTGCTCTCTCCATAACTCAGTTTTATATTTCTACTCTCTCCATACCTCAGTTTTATATTTCTACTCTCTCCATAACTCAGTTTTATATTTCTACTCTCTCCATAACTCAGTTTTATATTTCTACTCTCTCCATACCTCAGTTTTATATTTCTACTCTCTCTCCATACCTCAGTTTTATATTTCTACTCTCTCCATACCTCAGTTTTATATTTCTACTCTCTCCATACCTCAGTTTTATATTTCTACTCTCTCCATAACTCAGTTTTATATTTCTGCTCTCTCCATACCTCAGTTTTATATTTCTACTCTCTCCATAACTCAGTTTTATATTTCTACTCTCTCCTCTCTCTCTCTCTCCATACCTCAGTTTTATATTTCTACTCTCTCTCTCCATACCTCAGTTTTATATTTCTACTCTCTCTCTCTCTCTCCATACCTCAGTTTTATATTTCTGCTCTCTCCATACCTCAGTTTTATATTTCTACTCTCTCCATACCTCAGTTTTATATTTCTACTCTCTCTCCATAACTCAGTTTTATATTTCTACTCTCTCCATACCTCAGTTTTATATTTCTATTCTCTCTCTCTCTCTCTCCATATCTCAGTTTTATATTTCTACTCTCTCCATACCTCAGTTTTATATTTCTGCTCTCTCCATAACTCAGTTTTATATTTCTGCTCTCTCCATAACTCAGTTTTATATTTCTGCTCTCTCCATAACTCAGTTTTATATTTCTACTCTCTCCATACCTCAGTTTTATATTTCTACTCTCTCCATACCTCAGTTTTATATTTCTACTCTCTCCATATCTCAGTTTTATATTTCTGCTCTCTCCATAACTCAGTTTTATATTTCTACTCTCTCCATACCTCAGTTTTATATTTCTACTCTCTCCATAACTCAGTTTTATATTTCTACTCTCTCCATACCTCAGTTTTATATTTCTGCTTTCTCTCTCTCTCTCTCTCTCTCTCTCTCTCCATAACTCAGTTTTATATTTCTACTCTCTCCATAACTCAGTTTTATATTTCTACTCTCTCCATACCTCAGTATTATATTTCTGCTCTCTCCATAACTCAGTTTTATATTTCTACTCTCTCCATAACTCAGTTTTATATTTCTACTCTCTCCATACCTCAGTTTTATATTTCTACTCTCTCCATAACTCAGTATTATATTTCTGCTCTCTCCATAACTCAGTTTTATATTTCTACTCTCTCCATAACTCAGTTTTATATTTCTACTCTCTCCATACCTCAGTTTTATATTTCTACTCTCTCCATAACTCAGTTTTATATTTCTACTCTCTCCATACCTCAGTTTTATATTTCTACTCTCTCCATACCTCAGTTTTATATTTCTACTCTCTCCATAACTCAGTTTTATATTTCTACTCTCTCCATACCTCAGTTTTATATTTCTACTCTCTCCATAACTCAGTTTTATATTTCTGCTCTCTCCATACCTCAGTTTTATATTTCTACTCTCTTCATAACTCAGTTTTATATTTCTACTTTCTCCATACCTCAGTTTTATATTTCTGCTCTCTCTCTCTCTCTCTCCATACCTCAGTTTTATATTTCTATTCTCTCTCTCTCTCTCTCTCCATACATCAGTTTTATATTTCTGCTCTCTTCATACCTCAGTTTTATATTTCTACATTCTACATACCTCAGTTTTATATTTCTGCTCTCTCTCTCTCTCCATAACTCAGTTTTATATTTCTACTCTCTCCATAACTCAGTTTTATATTTCTACTCTCTCCATACCTCAGTTTTATATTTCTACTCTCTCCATAACTCAGTTTTATATTTCTACTCTCTCCATACCTCAGTTTTATATTTCTACTCTCTCCATAACTCAGTTTTATATTTCTACTCTCTCCATACCTCAGTTTTATATTTCTACTCTCTCCATAACTCAGTTTTATATTTCTGCTCTCTCCATACCTCAGTTTTATGTTCCTGCTCTCTCCTTAACTCAGTTTTATATTTCTACTCTCTCCATACCTCAGTTTTATATTTCTACTCTCTCCATAACTCAGTTTTATATTTCTACTCTCTCCATAACTCAGTTTTATATTTCTACTCTCTCCATACCTCAGTTGTATATTTCTACTCTCTCTCTCTCCATACCTCAGTTTTATATTTCTACTCTCTCCATACCTCAGTTTTATATTTCTACTCTCTCCATATCTCAGTTTCATATTTCTACTCTCTCCATAACTCAGTTTTATATTTCTGCTCTCTCCATACCTCAGTTTTATATTTCTTCTCTCTCCATAACTCAGTTTTATATTTCTACTCTCTCCATAACTCAGTTTTATATTTCTACTCTCTCCATAACTCAGTTTTATATTTCTACTCTCTCCATATCTCAGTTTTATATTTCTACTCTCTCTCTCTCTCTCCATACCTCAGTTTTATATTTACTCTCTCTCTCTTCTCTCTTCTCCTCTCCATACCTCAGTTTTATATTTCTACTCTCTCCATAACTCAGTTTTATATTTCTACTCTCTCCATACCTCAGTTTTATATTTCTACTCTCTCATAACTCAGTTTTATATTTCTACCTCTCTCTCCATACCTCAGTTTTATATTTCTACTCTCTCCATAACTCAGTTTTATATTTCTTCTCTCTCCATAACTCAGTTTTATATTTCTACTCTCTCCATACCTCAGTTTTATATTTCTACTCTCTCCATACCTCAGTTTTATATTTCTACTCTCTCTCTCTCCATACCTCAGTTTTATATTTCTGCTCTCTTCATACCTCAGTTTTATATTTCTACTTTCTCCATACCTCAGTTTTATATTTCTGATCTCTCTCTCCATAACTCAGTTTTATATTTCTACTCTCTCCATAACTCAGTTTTATATTTCTATTCTCTCTCTCCATACCTCAGTTTTATATTTCTACTCTCTCCATACCTCAGTTTTATATTTCTGCTCGTTCTCTCATAACTCAGTTTTATATTTCTACTCTCTCCATAACTCAGTTTTATATTTCTACTCTCTCCATACCTCAGTTTTATATTTCTACTCTCTCCATACCTCAGTTTTATATTTCTACTCTCTCCATACCTCAGTTTATATATCTGCTCTCTCTCTCTTTCTACTTTTTTTTATCTCTCTTCTCGTTTTTTTTCTATCTCTCTCTCGATACCTCGGTTTTATATTTCTGCTCTCTCCTCTCTCGCATAACTCAGTTTTATATTTCTGCTCTCTCGCATACATCAGTTTTATATTTCTACTCTCTCCATACCTCAGTTTTATATTTCTGCTCTCTCTCTCTCTCTCTCTCTCTCTCTCTCTCTCTTTTCGCTCTCTCTCTCTCCATAACTCAGTTTTATATTCTGCTCTCTCTCTCTCTCCATATCTCAGTTTTATATTTCTGCTCTCTCTCTCTCTCTCTCTCCTCTCTCTCTCTCTCTCCTCTCTCTCTCTCTCTCTCTCTCTTCTCTCTTCTCTCTCTCTCTCTCTCTCCATACCTCAGTTTTATTATATCTACTCTCTCCATACCTTAGTTTTATATTTCTACTTTATTGTTGGGGATGTGTAACTTATTGTTGGGGGATGTGTAAGTTATTGTTGGGGATGTGTAACTTATTGTTGTGGGATGTGTAAGTTATTGTTGGAGGATGTGTAAGTTATTGTTTGGATGTGTAAGATATTGTTGTATGTGTAAGTTATTGTTGGATATGTAAGTTATTGTTGGATTTGTAAGTTATTGTTGGATATAAGTTATTGTTGGATATGTAAGTTATTGTTGGATTTGTAAGTTATTGTTGGATGTTTTAATGTCTGGTAAACAACAAGATGGCGGGTTTACACATATTTAATAAAACGCTGACCTAGCGTTGTCATCAACAAAATATCATCATCATCGTGATACATATATTACATCTCCCTTTGTTAAGGTCCAGATTGTCTACAACTTAAAATGTCTATATTATTCAAGATTGTTAAATAATGAGATTGACATGACAGTGTTATTTCTATATCTTTAGAATGTAACTACCCAGGGGTAGTGTGTGACGTATGAGGATTATTCTGCCTCTGGAATATACATCACCATACAGCTTTTAGAATCACTCAAACCATTATATATATGTAATAGATGAATAAAACTAAATTTGAATATGCGTTGTCTTCTTTCACAACTGATCAAACTAAACTTTTGAAATATATGTTACTAATTAGTCACTTTCAAAATCACTAACTCTCAAAATCACTGTAACTCAAAATCACTGTATTTTGAGGGACGTTTAACTGTTCTACCAGATCTTGTAATTGTCATCGTTTTTGGACTTTGTGGTATTGGTTCTTCAGGTATTGGTTCTGGTTGTGTTATGTTCTGGTGCACACTATCGTCGTTATCAAGTTTATAACTTTGCTCGTTTTGTTCGTGATCGTTAAACAGAGCTTCAGTTGGTCTTAGATGTTTTCTATTTCTCCTGTACGTAATTCCATTGTTATTCTGCACAATATACGATCTTGCTGTTGAATGTTTGTCTACTACAGTTACAGGTTCCCACTGTTCATTTTCAGCTCGTTTCATAACCACCTTGTCACCTACGTCTTGATGTGACAGATTTCCGTAGGCATGTTTGTCGTAGTGTCGTTTCTGTAGACATTGCGATTTATGTCGATGTTTACGAATTGTTTCTGTTTTTACGTGTTTTCCTCTCTTTAGTAAAGGTGTTGTCACAGGTAGTTTTGTCTTTAAGCGTCTTCCAAGAAACATTTGTGCAGGCGATAATCCTACATGTTCAAGTACAGTGTATCTATATATCATTAGTGACATATATGGATCTCTGGCTTTTTTAAGCAGATTTTTAACAGTTTGTACTGTTCTTTCAGCTAATCCATTCGATTGTGCAAATGTTGGCGAACTGGTTACATGCTTGAAATCATATTCTCTCCTGAATTTATCAAAGCAATAAGATGAGAATTGGACACCATTGTCACTGTATAATTCATCTGGTATGCCATACTTTGCAAACTGACTCTTTTAGTATTGTACTGTGTTCTCGCTCGACATGTTATCTAATTTCACAATTTCTGGCCATGAGGTAAATCTATCCACCGTGAGCAGATAATTATTACTACGGAAATGAAATATGTCCACACTAATACGCGACACTATCTGGAATTTCTGTTTTCATTAATGGCTCTTTTGGATTTGCTTTCTGATTCCAAGTACAGATTTCACACTGTTTTACTTTATTTTCAACATCTTTAGCCATTCCTATCCAGAATAGAGATTCTCTAGCTCTAGATTTACACTTCACCACACCCATATGTGCTTCATGTATTATGTCTAGCATTTCTTCTCTTAATGTCTTTGGCACTATCAGTGTGTGTGTTTTAAACAGCATGCCATCAATGCTGGTAATCTCGTCTCGAAAGTTCCAATATGGTCTCAACTCTTGTGGTATTTCTTCCTGTTTTTCAGGCCATCCTCGTTGAATTATAACTTTCTTTTTTACTAGTTCTGAATCTTTGTCAGTTGCCAATTGGAATTCTTTCTGTTTTTGTATTGAAACTGGCAAGTACTTTAACAAGTTTATTGTTATTTCCTCAGAATTTAAATCTTCTGTTGTTTCATTCAGATATGCCCTGCTTAAACAGTCTGATATGAACATCTCTTTTCCTGGTTTATGCGTCACCTTCAAGTCATACTTCTGCAAGGATAGTATAATCCTTTGTAACCTTGGTGGTACTTGATATAGTGGTTTTGCAAATATTGATTGCAGTGGTTTGTGGTCTGATTCCACGTGTACTTCTTTTCAGGATTGGCCGGGAAATACCGGGGGCGGGAAATACTGGTTTCCGCCCCGGGAAATAAGCCCAGAAGTGGGAAATACCGGGAAATACCGGGAAATAAGATTATGTGTCTTCCAAACACGTTTTTTGCTCATTTTTATGCATTGCTACCACTCTATAAGTGCTTAAACTATTTCGTCCCTGCCAGGGGTACTCATCAGGTGGCATCATTGGCAACCACAACAGTTTTTTTTTATTTTATTGTTTTTTTTTTCATTTATTTTTTCGTTTTTCTTGTTGGAATGTTTCTTCAGCCAGTAGTCTGTCTTCACCAGTCGATTTCCTCGCTACCTCTCAGGAAGCAGTAGCATAGCACCAGCTTCGCTGCTTTCTCAACGCCCAGTCTGTTGCGTAGTTTCGTCTGTATGATGCCGAAGTTGGAGAACACACGTTCAATGGCGGCTGAACTTGCTGGCAGTACCATCAATTTCCTGGCGAGCTGACTGAAGTCTTTGGTGATCACGCCCGACCTCTCCACACATGACCACCATACAGCTGGCTTCGAGTTGTTGATGGAGGATTCCTGTTGTAGCACCTTAGGAATTGGCAGTGTCTCGGACATGTAGTTGAGGAGTTCGGGTACAAGTTCCGGCTTGGTCTCATGAAGAAGCTCCTGGGCACTGGTGACGTGTTGAAATTGTGTACAAACAAACAGTGTGGGTCATCTCAAATTATGATTCTGACTTCTTTAATAACTAATTGATTATTTTAATAATACAGCTATATTATGAACACATTTCAGGGATAATCCTAAAAACATTTGCATTTTGCCTACTACATTAAACATTTAAAATACCTCCAATAAATGTATGTATAAACTCCTTAAACTGTGTTTGTATACAATGTATATTAGAGTAATAATGAACAGTCTCAATAATGTTAGATCTCTAACATTTATATAAAGATTATAAGCAATGCGTAAATGCCACTATGAATGCCTGTATTTTTCGTCATATTCTTCAAAAGCAGTTCATTTTCATCCTGCACACATGATACTACAATCAGTACACCGGGTAATAGAAATTGTATGGTATATATACCTGTATTTACCACCAAAATCATCCAAATTCTTATTTCCCGGTATCCAAATTCTTATTTCCCAGTATTTCCCGGTATTTCCCGGTATTTCCCGGTATTTCCCAGTATTTCCCGGTATTTCCCGGTATTTCCCGCCGTCCCGGGAAATACTCTTATTTCCCGGGAAATTGCCAACCCTGCTTCTTTTGCAAACAAATATTGATGAAACTTTGTACAACCGTACGATATTGCTAGAGCTTCTTTTTCAATTTGTGCATAGTTCTGTTGTGCCCGTGTTTGTGACCTTGACCCATATGCTACAGGTTGCCTTTCTGTAAGATCACTGCTCCAATCCCTGTGGATGATGCATCAACTAAAAGTGTAATTGGTTCATTCTGATCATAGAACTTTAATACTGGTGCTGTTATAGCAGCATTTTTCAATTGTTCAAATGCACCGTTCTCTAAGTGACCCCACTGCCATGCTACCTCTTTCTCAAGTAGTTTTCCTAATGGAGCACTTTTCTCTGATAAGTTCTCTATGAACTTTCCTAAGTAGTTAATGAGGACTAGAAATGTTCTTAACTCTTTCACAACAACTGGCTTTCTCATATCTCTAACTGTTCTCACTTTCTCTTCCTCTGGCTTTAAGCCATCCGCTGTTAGCACATGGCCAACATATTCAATTCTATTCTTTCTAAACTCACACTTGTCCTTGTTTAGCTTTAGATTATTGTCATTGAGTTTCGTTAGCACTTTATGCAGTCTTTGATCATGTTCTTGGGCATCTTTTCCCCATATAACTATGTCATCTACTATTGCTTCGCAACCACCAATACCTTCAATTAACTCAGAAATTATTTTCTGGTACACTTCTGGTGCTGATTTGATTCCATATGGCAATCGTTTAAAGCTGTACCGCCCGAATGGAGTGTTTATTGTACACAATTCGTGACTCTCTTCATCTAGTGTACATTGCCAAAATCCACATGTAGCATATAATTTACTAAATAGTTTAGCTCCTGTCATTTCCGGTAAGATTTCTTCAATTGTCTTCATTGGATAATGTTCTCTCTTTATTGCTTTGTTCAAATCTTTTGGATCCATGCACATTCTAAGCTTGCCATTAGGTTTAACCACTGTAACCATTGAATTAACCCATTTAGTTGGTTTATCCTGTTTACATATAACACCTTGTTTCTTCATGTGTTCAAGTTCATTTTTCACTTTTTGTTTTAAAGCTACAGGTACCTTTCTGGGTGCATGGTCTACCGGTATTACAGATTCGTCTATTTTGATCTTATGTTCACCCGATAATCTACCAAGTCCCTTAAATAAGGTTGGATACTGCTTCTCTACATCCGTTTTGCTATTTAAAGGTAACTTTACTGTGAATACTCTTTTTACTAGATTCAATTGTTCACTAGTTTCTGCTCCCAGAATGGTTTCTACATCCATGTCAACAATCTTAAAGTTGATGTTGCAGCTTTCACCTTTAATGATACATTTCACCATTGTAGCTCCCTTTGTAGGTAATTTATGTCCACTGAATGATCTCAGGGATGAGGTATTTCTCTGTAGATTACCTTTTATGCCTAGTCTATGTAGTGTTTTAACCGACATGACATTGCACCTTGCTCCCGTGTCTATTTGCATTGTTACTGGTTTATTATTTACTTCACTTTTCACTAGCCAATCATCTTTCAGTGAGTTAATGTTATAGTTTTCTCCTGACAAGTCAATTAACATACCAACATAGAGGTCATCTTCACTTTCACTTCCATAATCATTTACTTGATTAACTCTTCTATTTGGGTATCGTTGTTGACTGTATCTTTTTTTCACTTTGGTCCTACATTCAGCTGCGAAATGATCATATTTTCTGCACTTTTTGCACTGCTGTCCTTTGGCAGGACACTTTTCTTCCTTCCTATGGAATTTTCCACAACGTGTACACATTGACGATGCTTCTTTCTTATAGTTGAACGTGTCCATTTTATACTTGTCCTTGGACTCATTTGAATGTTGTTTCATATAGCGCGGCTTTGTTTTAATTGCACTTACTTTTTCTGTCTCTCGTGACATCGACTGTGTCTGAGCTCTAGAAACTTCATAGGTCCTAGCTATATCTATTGTCTTCTTTAATGTCAGTTCTGATCCTATGCCGATCAGTTTTTCTCGCACTTTGTTCGTCTTTACTCTAAACACTAGTCTGTCACGAACCATTTCAGGGTGCGCATGCGCTAAAGTTTGCATGTCTTTCTTCTTCTGAGTCCGAAATATTTCATTACTATACCTTTAAATCTTCTTTACTGATATTGGAAGCTAGCAGAGACATCCATGAAGGTTTAATCTGCAATCTGAGGGTAGAAATATGTGGTCCTGGTGATCTCCATCGTACTTTTCCAGTTCTTGATCCCACTTCCGGTTTGACACAGAATATTTTTATAGAAGGAAAATGACACTTCTGCTATACCTCATCACCATTGTTGTTCTTGCCAAAATCATCCTTCCACAGGAAATCCATGTATCAGACCATACCCTGGCACTAGTCGGCAACAGGGCTGATGTACTCAGTTGCCATACCATGAAGCTTCTTCTTGCCATCGCTAAAACACACCCAGAAAAGCACTTCAAACCAACGGGCCGTCTGATTTATATATTCATCCTACTTCTAGCAAATTCCAACGATGTCCAGCTCAATCCGGGTCCAATGCATAATGAGACCACCATCTACCCATGCGGGACCTGCGACCAACCCGTCACCTGGGACCACGTGCGGTGGTGTGTGATACGTATGACCAATGGTATCACATAGACTGCCAGGATGTTCACACTGGAATATACAGTATCCTCAACGAAGACAGCGCCATCAGATGGGACTGTATCTTTTGCAACAATCCCAACTATAGTACCGTATGCATTGACCTCTACTCTATCTCTACGAACAATCCATATAGTATTATCTCAATCAGTAGCACCAGCCTACCGAGTCCAAATGCAAACCGCCAGATCAAACCAATTCATTCCTCAACCCCAGAGCGAAAACAACATAAACAAAACCAACCGGCGACAAATCGACCACCTCTCCGCATCTTGAACATTAACTGTCAGTCCATCAAGAAGAAGCAGGATGGAATTGAGAACATCATCGAAACCTGGCTGGACCCAACCATCACCGACAACCAAATCTTTCCATCCAACTATAAACTATGGCGTAAGGATCGGCTATCAGGTACAGGCGGCGGTGTCTTACTTGCCATCACGGACAACTTGATCAGTTCTGATGTTACCGAGTTACAGACGGACTGTGAGATTATCTGGGCAAAGATCAACCTGATTGGTTCTAAAACACTTTATCTATGTTCCTACTATAACCCGAAAACAAATGATGAACTCAGTCTAAATCATTTTGAAGAATCTGTCAACCGAGCATCCTTAATCAAAGACTCAATACTACTGATCGGAGGAGACTTTAACTTACCTGGCTGGGATTGGAAGTCCAAGACTCTGAAACCAAACTCAACTCATACACGTCTCCATTACAAATTCTCTGACTGCTTAGATGACAATGGACTCACGCAACTTGTTGAAGAGCCAACACGAAATAAAAACACTCTAGATCTACTCCTTACCAACCTCCCAAGTAAAGTCTTACGTACAAGCACCATGCCAGGGATCTCAGACCATGATTCAGTCTTTATGGAGTTTGACATGCGGCCCATATCACACAAACAAATCCCGAGGAAAATCGCTCTCTACAAGAACGCCCAGTGGGATAGCATGAGATCCGACCTGACCACTCTACATACACATATCCTGGAACTAGCTCAACAAAACGAGACCACAGAAGTTTTATGGACAACCTTTAAAGAAAAACTGAAACTGAGCATAAATGCACACATCCCACACAAAACAGCAAGACCAAAAGACCCTGCCCCATGGATTACACCTGAAATCAAAAAACTTGTCAAAAAAAGAGACCATCTACACAAAGCAAAGAAGAAATCCAACAATCCGGCTCACATCAAGAAATTCAAATCCACTAAACAACTACTACAGAAGAAGCTCCGTCAGGCATATTGGTCATATATTGACAATATGATCACACCACAGCCCACTGATACACACAACAAGAACTCCACCAAGCGCTTCTGGACCTTTATTAAACACAAGAAGAAATACAACGCCTCAATCACTGGACTCCGGAGCCAAGGTCAACTCCATTCAGACCCGAAGACCAAAGCAAATATCCTCAACCATCAGTTCCAGTCAGTTTTCACCAAAGACACGCCTTACTCTGAACAACAATTCAAGACTGGAGGTTACACTCAAACCAAGGATTACCCAGTTGCTCCTGACATCACCATCACTTCTAACGGCGTCGAAAAACTCCTAAGCTCTCTTAACCCTCACAAATCCCCAGGTCCAGATAGCATCAACCCGAGAGTATTAAAGGAACTGTCAACCCACATTGCTCCCATCCTTACCATCATCTTTAACTACTCTCTCAACACTGGTACCACCCCCAATGACTGGCGGAAAGCAAATGTCTCTCCAATCTACAAGAAAGGGAGTAAATACAACCCAGAAAACTACCGACCTATCTCCTTAACCTGCATATGCTGCAAACTCATGGAACACATCATCACCAGTCACATCATGCAACATGGCGAAAACAACAACATACTTTATCCACTACAACATGGCTTCCGAAAACGTCGATCCTGTGAAACACAGCTTCTAGAATTCACGGACGACATCACATCAAACCTGGAAAGCGGAACACAGACGGACGTCTTGGTGATGGATTTTTCCAAGGCGTTCGACAAGGTCTCACATAGTCTTCTCCTCCACAAGCTGTACCACTACGGCATCCAAGGATAGACCAACCGCTGGATACATGCCTTCTTGAGCGGAAGATCCCAGTCAGTAGTACTGGAAGGCGAGACTTCAGACACAGTCAAGGTAGAGTCCGGTGTCCCTCAAGGCTCTGTCCTTGGACCCAGCTTGTTCCTGTATTATATCAATGACATCCCTCACGGTTTGGATGCTACCATCCGATTGTTCGCCGATGATACCATCGCCTACCTAACCATCGCAAATAACAATGACTGCACCAACTTACAAAAAGATCTTGACAAACTATCACAGTGGGAAAGCAAGTGGAAAATGGCCTTCCACTCAGACACATGCCAGGTCATCTCTATCTCTCGAAAGAAAAGAACCATCCATTTTGACTACCAACTTCATAACCAATCACTACAACACGTAAAATCAGCAAAATACCTGGGAGTCACCATCAACAACATGCTTGACTGGGGAGAACATATTACCAACATCACAAACAAAGCTAATAGAAACCTGAACTTCATACGACGGAACCTTAACATTGCCTCATCCCCAACAAAAGAACTCGCTTACAAGTCACTGGTCAGACCCACCGTAGAATACACCTGCTCAGTATGGGATCCCTACGAAACAATAGATATCAACAAACTGGAGATGGTTCAACGTCGTGGGGCACGATTCGTCAAACACTGCTACCAGAGCAGATCCAGTGTCACCGAGATGCTCCAAGACCTACAGTGGACATCACTCCAGGACAGAAGAAAAACATCTCGCCTAGTTCTACTATTCAAAATAGTCAACGACCAAGTCACTGTCAACAAGACCGACCGCCTATTACCCCCTCCGCGCCGCTCGCGTCACACAGCAGACCTTGCCTTCCAAATTCCACGCTGTTCTACTAGCTACCGCCAACAGTCATTCTTCCCAAGAACCATCAAGGAGTGGAACAGTCTTCCTCCGGACACTATATCAGTTGGCACAGTTGACGCCTTCAAGGCTCAACTAGCCACCATCTTTATCTAATCTCCTAACAGTCTTATTTATTTATTTTAACTCTCCACTGTACATACTATCACTTTTATTCCAATTCTTTCTCTATGCGCACCCACCTGGCAATAATGTTCAGTTTGTTGAACTTGGCCAGTAACTGGTAGAAGGTAGAAGTATCAGGTTTATCGTATTGACAGTCCTTGACCAGAATCTGTAACTCAGTTACGAATTGTTCAAATGTTTCTTCTGTTTGTACTTTACATCCAAATTTGTATCTGTTGTACACCACATTTGATCTGGGTTTCACGTATTCCTCGAACTTTTCTACATACTTCTTTAGTTCTTTGCTTTCGTCGTTAGATAAATTCCACGTTTCGTGAATTCTGCGACCTTTTTCACCGACCCATATCATAAGATAGGCACACTTTTCTTCTTCACTCTTCTTTTTCAGTTGTCCGTCGAAAACAAAGTTTGTTTGTTGTTGAAATCTTTTCCAACATGCCTCTAAGTCTTGCGCCTCCCACTCCATTGTTGGTGCTTGACATCCTAGCCCGTCCATTCCTAGTATTAGATGAGTATTTCTTCTTACAAAATACCTGTATACTATTCATGGATGCCTACATTTTAATGCATATTTTCCCCGATTTATTCTGACACCATGTAATGTCTGGTAAACAACAAGATGGCGGGTTTACACATATTTAATAAAACGCTGACCTAGCGTTGTCATCAACAAAATATCATCATCATCGTGATACATATATTACAGATGTGTAAGTTATTGTTGGATATAAGTTATTGTTGGATATGTAAGTTATTGTTGGATGTGTAAGTTATTGTTGGATGTGTAAGTTATTGTTGGATATGTAAGTTATTGTTGGATGTGTATGTTTTTGTTGAGATTTGTAATTTAGTGTTGGATGTGTAAGTTATTGTTTGATGTGTAAGTTATTGTTGGATATTTAAGTTATTGTTGGATGTGTAGTTATTGTTGGATGTGTAAGATATTGTTGGATGTGTATGTTATTGTTGGATGTGTAAAGTTATTGTTGGATGTGTAAGTTATTGTTGGATGTGTAAGTTATTGTTGGATATGTAAATTATTGTTGGATGTATAGTTATTGTTGGGATGTGTAAGTTATTGTTGGATATGTAAGTTATTGTTGGATGTGTAAGTTATTGTTGGATATGTAAGTTATTGTTGGATGTGTATGTTTTTGTTGAGATTTGTAATTTATTGTTGGATGTGTAAGTTATTGTTTGATGTGTAAGTTATTGTTGGATATTTAAGTTATTGTTGGATGTGTAGTTATTGTTGGATGTGTAAGATATTGTTGGATGTGTATGTTATTGTTGGATGTGTAAAGTTATTGTTGGATGTGTAAGTTATTGTTGGATGTGTAAGTTATTGTTGGATATGTAAGTTATTGTTGGATGTATAGTTATTGTTGGGATGTGTAAGTTATTGTTGGATGTGTAAGTTATTGTTGGATGTGTAAGTTATTGTTGGATGTGTAAGTTATTGTTGGATGTGTAAGTTATTGTTTGGATGTGTAAGTTTTTGTTGAGATTTGTAATTTATTGGTGGATGTGTAAGTTATTGTTGGATGTGTAAATTATTGTTGGATGTGTAAGTTATTAAGTTATTGTTGGATGTGTAAGTTATTGTTGGATGTGTAAGTTATTGTTGGATGTGTAAGTTATTGTTGGATGTGCAAGTTATTGTTGGATTGTAAGTTATTGTTGGATGTGTAAGTTATTGTTGGATGTGTAAGTTATTGTTGGATGTGTAAGTTATTGTTGGATGTGTAAGATATTGTTGGATGTGTAAGTTATTGTTGGATGTGTAAGTTATTGTTGGATGTGTAAGTTATTGTTGGATGTGCAAGTTATTGTTGGATGTGTAAGTTATTGTTGGATGTGTTAGATATTTTTGGATGTGTAAGTTATTGTTGGATGTGTAAGTTATTGTTGGATGTGTAAGTTATTGTTGTAAGTTATTGTTGGATGTGTCAGTTAGTGTTGGATGTGTAAGTTATTGTTGGATGTGTAAGTTATTGTTGGATGTGTAAGTTATTGTTGGATGTGTAAGATATTTTTGGATGTGTAAGTTATTGTTGAGATCTGATATAAATGTATCATTCTTCCATCACCATGCAGGTATAGTTTCGGCATGGTATGTACTTTGAGAACATGGAACTTACAATTATTGTGTGTCTTGTTTTCATTATTGTAGATCTCTACTTCTGTGCATGCGTGTGTTGTGGGGACAAATATGGACACATAGATATGTCACAAAGCTATAAACTTAATGTATATGGTTTATTTAAATAGATACAATAAACATATGTACATGGCCAATAATAAAACTGCAGTATAACTTGGTCAGCACATGTAATTGATGTTAGACACACCTAAATACACACATAAATACCAGGACAGATTTATGTCTAAAAGATTGGGTTTAACACCACTAATATGTTTGTTTGTTGTTGAGGATTAAGTAATGTCCCACAAACAGCTTAGGGGTCATATGCCGGCTCTCTAGCTCTTAGTGGTGGAGGAAAACGAAATCCCCGGGTGTCCCTTCGATCAGTTTCAGACACGAATGTTCACCCGTGCGCTATATAGACGGGTCTGTAGTCCAGTGGTTAACACGTTGGACTGGTAATCCAAGGATCGCAGATTCGATCCCCAGTCTGACCCTAATAGAATTAACAGTCTGTCAGATGGGACTTTAAACCGAGGTCTCTTGTCGGTGCTTTACATCGTGCACGTAAAAGAACCAGAGGAGACTCTGGTATGGGTCTCTGTTTGTATCATTGCACTATCCTCCAAAAATCTAAAATGACTAATCTCTTCAGAAGGCGTCGCTCATATGGACAACCGGTAGCGACGATAAATAAACGTAAAACACACACAATAATAACCATTCAACTCATGTACCACAATGTTGGATTAGTGCAGTGGTTAGCATGTTCACTCCTCCCTGATGTAACCCGGGTTCGATCCTCGGACCGAGAAGTATGTGACATGGTACGATAGCAGGTGGGCCGGTTTCCTATAATTGTATACACTTTCATCCTCGACAACGAGAGCGATTAATATAAGATGTTAATGCTTGTTTCGTAATCATAAGTAGTTTATGATTTAATGCACTACAGATTTAAAGCGACACACCTTCAGCAACCGTAAGCGTTATCAAACAGCCGCAACTGTCCTCGATAAATTGTCGCGATTATCGGTGTCTAGAAGATTCTGATCACGTGACTAGTGGGGGGAGCTATATCGGCGTCATGTTTCCATTATGTAAGAAACGGCAGTCTATTGCTAGAATTACATGTAATGTATGCACATTATTTTAGTTCGATTGCGAAACAAGTTCTTACAACACTCGATTAATCGCTCTCTAGACATAATTCCTGGTAGAATCCATCGCCATGAGGGAGAGAGACGAGTCGCCATGAGGGAGAGAGAAGAGCTAATGTGGATTTAAGAGTCTTGCCTAAGGACACCGCCACGGTGGTTCTGGTGGGGTTCGAATTCATAACGTATCGACTACCGTAGGCGACAGTATCCATAATACCCACTAGAGTCTAAACTACATGAAGGAAATAATTAACATTTCCATACATTCTGACTAAGGTAACTTGTACAAAAACACGTGTGTACAACCCCTATGTGTAAACGGTGTCAGATATTTAAAAACCATATTTAACCATGAAATATCAGATACATTGTGTATGCAATAAGTGTAAACACGCCGTCTGTCAGATAAGTAGAATAATATGCCAGAAATGTATTATACAAGAAAAACTATTACATATAAATATGTAATAGAAGGACGATTGAAAACTCGCTCTGCATAATACACACTCGGATAGTGTATTGAGTGTATGTATATAAATATGTAATAGAAGGACGATTGAAAAATCACTCTGCATAATACACACTCGGATAGTGTATTGAGTGAATGTATATAAATTATAAAGTGCATAAGTTAGTAATTAAATGCAAACATGTTGATAATAACATGCAACCCTGTCCAACATAACACAAGTAGTATATACCACATCCCTGCTGGAACATCCGCACACCATATGGGAACCAATTATTTGTTGGAGAATTTCAACTACGTAAATAGAATTGACCTGGCCATTTCTGGAGTCCAGCTTAAGCCTGTATTTCTATGCGCACAACAGTGAATACTTGGAACTAGTTCCCTGAAAACAATTGGACAATTTTAATACCTACAATACGAATACATAGCAGTAATTCTTATCACGTAAATTCCCATCAGTCTTAAGCCTGTATTTCTATGCGCACAACAGTTCTCTGAAAACAATTGGACACTTTTACCTACAATAGGAATACATAGCAGTAATTCTTATCATATAACTCCCCATTCGTCCAGAAAACAATGTTCAGAAATGGGAACGCAAAATTTGACGAAAAATAGCAACAAAAATCGAATGAATATTTTGTACATATAAATGCTGTTTTTTACATTTCTGACAAGTTTTTGCTTATCTGGCATATTTACTGATTTCTGCCAATGTTTACATATTATACATGATTCTTACACCCTTTCAGTTGCATAGGATTGGACATGTTAGTGGTGTACCATCTCGATAGACATTGATCCCTCGGCTGACCCTAATAATATTAACAGTCTAACAGATTGGACTATAAACCGAGGTTTCAATTATCGTTGCTATACATCCGGGCATGCAAAAGAACCAGAGATGTTTCTGGATCTGGGGGTCTTCTGTATCTTGCACTATCCCCAAGCAAGTATTTGGACTAATACGATTGTAGGACATAATCTCCCGGACATAATCCCCCCCGGACATAAACACCCCGGACATAATCTCCCGGACATAATCCCCCCGGACATACTCGCCCGGACATAATCCCCCCGGACATAATCCCCCAGGACATAATCCCCCAGGACATAATCCCCCCCGGACATAATCCCCCCTGGACATAATCCCCCAGGACATAATCCCCCCGGACATAATCCCCCCCGGACATAAACACCCCGGACATAATCTCCCGGACATAATCCCCCCGACATACTCGCCCGGACATAATCCCCCCGGACATACTCGCCCGGACATAATCCCCCCGGACATAATCCCCCAGGACATAATCCCCCAGGACATAATCCCCCTGGACATAATCCCCCTGGACATAATCCCCCCTGGACATAATCCCCCCTGGACATAATCCCCCTGGACATAATCGCTCGGACATAATCCCCCAGGACATAATCCCCCAGGACATAATCCCCCAGGACATAATCCCCCAGGACATAATCGCCTGGACATAATCCCCCAGGACATAATCGCCTGGGCATAATCCCCCTGGACATAATCGCTCGGACATAATCCCCCAGGATATAATCGCCAGGACATAATCCCCCAGGACATAATCCCCCCTGGACATAATCGCCCGGACATAATCCCCCAGGACATAAACTCCCCTGGACATCATATCACGGATATAATCTCCCCTGGACATAATCTCACGGATATAATCCCCGGACATTATTCCCTGACATAATCCCCCAGACATAATTGCCCGGACATAATCCCCCCGGATATAACCCAAAACCTAAAACTAACTGTAACCCTAAAATGGGGGGATTGTTCTGTGTTAAACATGGGGGGATGTCAGTATTCTAATTAATATATGTCTGCATGCGACTGGATTACAACAATATATAAACGTATCCACAACACAACAATTGCTTCCTACACGAGCTGCACGTGTACTCTCAGCCTCGAAATATATCGAAAACAGCAGAAAATGTACTGTACACCGAGACATATGCCAAATATATAAGCACATGGGCCTTAACTTTCACCCATAAGCCACCAACAGCCTTGCAACTCTGTCATAGGACCCCCTCTATTCTATCATAGGACCCCCTCTATTATATCATAGGCCCCCTATATTGTATCATAAGACCCCCTCTATTGTATCATAGGACCCCCTCTATTCTATCATAGGACCCCCTCTATTCTATCATAGGACCCCCTCTATTATATCATAGCACCCCCTCTATTATATCATATGACCCCCTCTATTCTATCATATGACTCCCTCTATTATATCATAGGACAACCTCTATTGTATCATAGGACCCCCTCTATTCTATCATAGGACCCCCTCTATTATATCATAGGACCCCCTCTATTATATCATAGGACCCCCTCTATTATATCATAGGACTCCCTCTATTGTTTCATAGGCACATTAGGATATAGGTACACTGCTTGTATTAGAGGGGGGATCTAGGATAGAGGTACACTGCTTGTATTAGAGGGGGGATCTAGGATATAGGTACACTGCTTGTATTAGAGGGGGATCTAGGATAGAGGTACACTGCTTGTATTAGAGGGGGGATCTAGGATAGAGGTACACTGCTTGTATTAGAGGGGGATCTAGGATATAGGTACACTGCTTGTATTAGAGGGGGATCTAGGATAGAGGTACACTGCTTGTATTAGAGGGGGGATCTAGGATATAGGTACACTGCTTGTATTAGAGGGGGGTCTAGGATATAGGTACACTGCTTGTATTAGAGGGGGATCTAGGATAGAGGTACACTGCTTGTATTAGAGGGGGGATCTAGGATAGAGGTACACTGCTTGTATTAGAGGGGGGATCTAGGATAGAGGTACACTGCTTGTATTAGAGGGGGATCTAGGATAGAGGTACACTGCTTGTATTAGAGGGGAATCTAGGATAGAGGTACACTGCTTGTATTAGAGGGGGGATCTAGGGTAGAGGTACACTGCTTGTATTAGAGGGGGATCTAGGATAGAGGTACACTGCTTGTATTAGAGGGGGATCTAGGATAGAGGTACACTGCTTGTATTAGAGGGGAATCTAGGATAGAGGTACACTGCTTGTATTAGAGGGGGATCTAGGATAGAGGTACACTGCTTGTATTAGAGGGGGATCTAGGATAGAGGTACACTGCTTGTATTAGAGGGGAATCTAGGATAGAGGTACACTGCTTGTATTAGAGGGGGATCTAGGATAGAGGTACACTGCTTGTATTAGAGGGGGATCTAGGATAGAGGTACACTGCTTGTATTAGAGGGGGGTCTAGGATAGAGGTACACTGCTTGCATTAGAGGGGGCATCTAGGATAGAGGTACTAGGCATTTCGTGGTTTGTGGATACAAGCCCCTGTGCAGAGAAGTACAAACTGTCAATCCCAGAATGCATTGCTGTACATACACTACATTTCTCGTTATTGACTTGCCAAGCATTGTCAAGGCAACTGATATTGCTATTTGTCATGCTATATAAGCTTATAATGACATGGTCACCGTGTGAGTAGTCCAGCAATTAACTCCAGAGATCGCAGATTCGATCCCCAGTCTGAGTCTAATAATATTTCAGATGAAACATTAAACGGAGGTCTCGTGTCGGTGCTGTACACCGTGCGCGTAAAAGAACCAGATGAAGCCCTGTAATGGGTCTCTGTCTGTATCATTGCACTATCCTCCAAACATGACTAATTTCTTGAGGAGGCATCGCTCACATGGGTAACTGCTAGCGACGATAAATAAACGCAAAACACAACTCTCCATGTGAAGATAGGAATATTACTGAACATCAAGAAGAATCAACAAAGCTGAAACATGTGTGGTCAACCTCTAGCTAAGTCCATACTCGATACACAATCTGCCATTGGTCAATGTATCTCCTTTCTCAGTGCCTTTTAAGGGGCATAAAGTGCCCCTTCCCACAGCTTAGGGCATGTGGTTACATTCACGGAGGAAGAACCTGGTACAGAACCCGGGCAGAACCACCGACATGTCACACACCAGTATCCTCACATGATCCACAGTAGTATTCGAACCTAAAGTGGTAATTGTCCAGTGATTTGAAGTCATCAATCCTAACCACTCGGCCACGGAGGCCCCGTCATTAATGAGAGTATCTCCCGTTTCAATGTCACTTCATCACCGCACCCCCTCACCGCTCCTCCCTCGGTACCACTCTACATGTAAAGACGGGTAAGTGTAGAGGATATTTGTTCGTGTAGAGCCGAGGATCTGCTGAAGGAAGTTCCTCCCCTTCCGGTGAACAGAAATTAATCCGCTGCAGCATTGATGCGAACAGGAGAAATAATCTTGACATTGCGAAATGCTCGCCCGGACAACGCCTCTTTCCAACAGAAAACGGTATCAACCTAAGGAGATATAATATAATTAAGAAATAATTTAAAAAAGAAATAATTAAGGTATAATATAATTAAATTAAGAAATAATTGCACTTGTGTATGTATAGGATATAAGCCGAAAACGATCCAATATGTAAAATATTGGACTGTGTGAGGCGCATTGCTTCTTTCATGTGAGGAAGCTATCCAGCTGGTTCTACCCGTGTGCCCTTCAGTGCATGAACTACTGCTCGGAGGTGCGTCCAGGGTCTTCCTCAACATTAATAGCTGGCGAGTCGTCATATGACAAACTGTTTGTGCGACGTTAAGATAAATATAATATATATATATAATATAATACATAATTAGTTTGGGTCCGCCCTAGTGGTCAAGTGGTTAAGCCTGCCCAGGAAAGGTGTGATTAGGTAAACTGCCCGTCGCTCAAATGGGAAACCGTTAGCGACGTTAAATAAACTTAAATTAAAAAAGATTGTTTTGGGGTTTAACGTCGCACCAAAAATTTGATAAACATTATAAATCGAGCACAGTACAAATAAAACATTCAATCAAACAAATGACTCATGTTTATCAAGAAGCGTACAACAGTGATATCCAAATGAATAATGGGATATTTTATTAATATGGTTTGCAAGCTGTTTGTCTGTGCTACATACCTCTACAAGAACATAATCTGCATACAGATGCTTGGGGTCTGGACAAATGATCTCTAGCTCTATGGCGGTTCTGGGTTAAACATAATAATTATGTTTTAGGACATTATGATACACCACACATACACTACACACACAGAAAGCAAGCACGTTTAAAAATGACACCCCGTTAATATCAATACCATACACTAACACCCCGTCATTATCAAAACCATACACTAACACCCCGCCACTATCAAACCCATACACTACCACCCCGTCACTATCAAAACCATACACTAACACCCCGTCATTATCAAAACCATACACTAACACCCCGCCACTATCAAACCCATACACTACCACCCCGTCACTATCAAAACCATACACTAACACCCCGTTACTATCAAAACCATACACTAACACCCCTCCACTATCAAAGCCATACACTAACACCCCGTCACCATCAAAGCCATACACTAACACCCCGTCACTATCAAAACCATACACTAACACCCCACCACTATCAAAGCCATACACTAACACCCCACCACTATCAAAGCCATACACTACCACCCCGTCACTATGAAAGCCATACACTACCACCCCACCACTATCAAAGCCATACACTACCACCCCGTCACTATCAAAGCCATACACTAACACCCCACCACTATCAAAGCCATACACTAACACCCCGTCACTATCAAAACCATACACTACAACCCCGTCACTATCAAAACCATACACTAACACCCCGTCACTATCAAAGCCATACACTAACACCCCGTCACTATCAAAACCATACACTACCACCCCGTCACTATCAAAACCATACACTAACACCCCGTCACTATCAAAGCCATACACTACCACCCCGTCACTATCAACACCATACACTAACACCCCACCACTATCAAAGCCATACACTAACACACCACCACTATCAAAGCCATACACTAACACCCCACCACTATCAAAGCCATACACTAACACCCCGTCACTATCAAAACCATACACTACCACCCCGTCACTATCAAAGCCATACACTAACACACCACCACTATCAAAGCCATACACTAACACCCCGTCACTATCAAAGCCATACACTAACACACCACCACTATCAAAACCATACACTACCACCCCGTCACTATCAACACCATACACTAACACCCCGTCACTATCAAAACCATACACTAACACCCCACCACTATCAAAACCATACACTAACACCCCACCACTAACAAAGCCATACACTAACACCCCGTCACTATCAAAACCATACACTAACACCCCGTCACTATCAAAACCATACACTACCACCCCGTCACTATCAAAGCCATACACTAACACACCACCACTATCAAAGTCATACACTAACACCCCGTCACTATCAAAGCCATACACTAACACACCACCACTATCAAAACCATACACTACAACCCCGTCACTATCAACACCATACACTAACACCCCGTCACTATCAAAACCATACACTAACACCCCGTCACTATCAAAACCATACACTAACACCCCACCACTATCAACACCATACACTAACACCCCACCACTATCAAAGCCATACACTAACACCCCGTCACTATCAAAACCATACACTAACACCCCGTCATTATCAAAACCATACACTAACACCCCACCACTATCAAACCCATACACTACAACCCCGTCACTATCAAAGCCATACACTACCACCCCACCACTATCAAAGCCATACACTAACACCCCACCACTATCAAAGCGATACACTAACACCCTGACACTATCAAAACCATACACTACCACCCCGTCACTATCAAAACCATACACTAACACCCCGTCACTATCAAAGCCATACACTAACAACCCACCACTATCAAAGCCATACACTACCACCCCGTCACTATCAACACCATACACTAACACCCCGTCACTATCAAAACCATACACTAACACCACGTCACTATCAAAACCATACACTAACACCCCGTCACTATCAAAACCATACACTAATACCCTGTCACTATCAAAACCATACACTAACACCCCGTCACTATCAAAACCATACACTAACACCCCGTCACTATCAAAGCCATACACGAACACCCCGTCACTATCAAAACCATACACTACCGCCCCGTCATTATCAAAGCCATACACTAACACCCCGTCACTATCAAAGCCATACACTAATACCCCGTCACTATCAACACCATACACTACCACCCCGTCACTATCAAAGCCATACACTAATACCCCGTCACTATCAAAACCATACACTAACACCCCGTCACTATCAAAAACATACACTAACACCCTGTCACTATCAAAACCATACACTACCAACTCGTCACTATCAAAACCATACACTACCACCCCGTCACTATCAAAGACATACACTAATATCCCGTCACTATCAACACCATACACTACCACCCCGTCACTATCAAAGCCATACACTAATACCCCGTCACTATCAAAACCATACACTACCAACTCGTCACTATCAAAACCATACACTACCAACTCGTCACTATCAAAACCATACACTAACACCCCGTCACTATTAAAGCCATACACTAACACCCCGTCACTATCAAAACCATACACTAACACCCCGTCACTATGAAAACCATACACTAACACCCCGCCACTATCAAAACCATACACTACCAACTCGTCACTATCAAAACCATACACTACCACCCCGTCACTATCAAAGCCATACACTAATACCCCGTCACTATCAACACCATACACTACCACCCCGTCACTATCAAAGCCATACACTAATACCCCGTCACTATCAAAACCATACACTACCAACTCGTCACTATCAAAACCATACACTACCAACTCGTCACTATCAAAACCATACACTACCACCACGTCACTATAAAAACCATACACTAACACCCCGTCACTATCAAAACCATACTCTACCACCCCGTCACTATCAAAGCCATACACTAACACCCCGTTACTATCAAAACCATACACTAACACCCCGTCACTATCAAAGCCATACAATAACACCCCATAACTATCAAAACCATACACTACCACTCCGTCACTATCAACACCATACACTAACACCCCGTCACTATCAAAACCATACACTACCACCCCGTCACTATCAACACCATACACTAACACACTGTCACTATCAAAACCATACACTAACACCCCGTCACTATCAAAACCATACACTAACACCCCGTCACTATCAAAGCCATACACTAACACCCCGTCACTATGAAAACCATACACTACCGCCCCGTCATTATCAAAGCCATACACTAACACCCCGTCACTATCAAAGCCATACACTAATACCCCGTCACTATCAACACCATACACTACCACCCCGTCACTATCAAAGCCATACACTAATACCCCGTCACTATCAAAACCATACACTAACACCCCGTCACTATCAAAAACATACACTAACACCTTGTCACTATCAAAACCATACACTACCAACTCGTCACTATCAAAACCATACACTACCACCCCGTCACTATCAAAGCCATACACTAATACCCCGTCACTATCAACACCATACACTACCACCCCGTCACTATCAAAGCCATACACTAATACCCCGTCACTATCAAAACCATATACTACCAACTCGTCACTATCAAAACCATACACTACCAACTCGTCACTATCAAAACCATACACTAACACCCCGTCACTATTAAAGCCATACACTAACACCCCGTCACTATCAAAACCATACACTAACACCCCGTCACTATGAAAACCATACACTAACACCCCGCCACTATCAAAACCATACACTACCAACTCGTCACTATCAAAACCATACACTACCACCCCGTCACTATCAAAGCCATACACTAATACCCCGTCACTATCAACACCATACACTACCACCCCGTCACTATCAAAGCCATACACTAATACCCCGTCACTATCAAAACCATACACTACCAACTCGTCACTATCAAAACCATACACTACCACCCGTCACTATCAAACCATACACTAAACCCCGTCACTATCAAACCATACCTACACCCCGTCACTATCAAAGCCATACACTAACACCCCGTCACTATCAAAACCATACACTAACACCCCGTCACTATCAAAGCCATACACTAACACCCCATCACTATCAAAACCATACACTACCACTCCGTCACTATCAAAACCATACACTAACACCCCGTCACTATCAAAGCCATACACTACCACCCCGTCACTATCAACACCATACACTAACACCCCACCACTATCAAAGCCATACACTAACACCCCGTCACTATCAAAGCCATACACTAACACCCCGTCACTATCAAAGCCATACACTAACACCCCGTCACTATCAAAACCATACACTACCACCCCGTCACTATCAAAGCCATACACTAACACCCCGTCACTATCAAAGCCATACACTAACACTCGTCACTATCAAAACCATACACTAACAACCGTCACTATCAAAACCATACACTACCACCCCGTCACTATCAAAACCATACACTAACACCCCGTCACTATCAAAACCATACACTAACACCCCACCGCACTATCAAAACCATACACTAACCCCCGCCACTATCAAAGCCATACACTAACACCCCGTCACTATCAAGCCATACACTAACACCCCGTCACTATCAAAGCCATACACTAACACCCCGTCACTATCAAAGCCATACACTAACACCCCCGTCACTATCAACACCATACACTAACACCCCGTCACTATCAAAACCATACACTAACACCCCGTCACTATCAAAACCATACACTAACACCCCGTCACTATCAAAGCCATACACTAACACCCCGCCACTATCAAAGCCATACACTAACACCCCGTCACTATCAAAACCATACACTAACACCCCGTCATTATCAAAGCCATACACTAACACCCCGCCACTATCAAAACCATACACTAAAACCCCGTCACTATCAAAGCCATACACTAATACCCCGTCACTATTAATTGGAATTAAGAGTAAGGGCACCACTACCGTGGTTCTGGTGGGTTCGAACTCGCAGCCTTCGGTGTGCAAGGTGGGTACCGTATCCATTACACCACGGAGGCTGTTTTAATTATGTTATTGGGTAACTAGAACATGTACTTACGTCCGTCTCAACTTGTGATCTGACGGTAAGAGATTTCCTTGTTCAGTGAGGAATCGTTCGGGTCTGAACACCCAGGGGTCGCCCCACACACTCTCGTCGTGGTGGATACCCCAAATGTTAGATAATATCTGAAGGAAGACATTTGCAAATGTTGAATACCAGAATCACCAGACACATAAAAGGCAGAGTAATATTTAATATGGTAATTCTTTTTTACATAGATATGAATTTTAGCTTATTTATTGCCGTTATTTGCATGTATTATCGGAATATACTATAGAGGATATAGAAAAAACGCACACCTACATTTCATACTATAGAGAATATAGAAAACGCACACCTACATTATATACTAGAGGACATAGAAAACGCACACCTACATTATATACTAGAGGATATAGAAAACGCACACCTACATTATATACTAGAGGACATAGAAAACGCACACCTACATTATATACTAGAGGACATAGAAAACGCACACCTACATTATATACTAGAGGATATAGAAAACGCACACCTACATTATATACTAGAGGATATAGAAAACGCACACCTACATTATATACTATAGAGGATATAGAAAACGCACACCTACATTATATACTATAGAGGATACAGAAAACACACACCTACATTATATACTAGAGGAGAAAACGCACACCTACATTATATACTAGATGACATAGAAAACGCACACCTACATTATATACTAGAGAACATAGAAAACGTACACCTACATTATATATCAGAGGATATAGAAAACGTACACCTACATTATATACTATAGAGGATATAGAAAACGCACACCTACATTATATACTAGATGACATAGAAAAAAATGCACACCTACATTATATACTAGATGACATAGAAAACGCACACCTACATTATATACTAGATGACATAGAAAACGCACACCTACATTATATACTAGAGGATATAGAAAACGCACACCTATATTATATACTAGAGGGTATAGAAAACGCACGCCAACATTATATACTAGAGGATATAGAAAACGCACACCTTCATTATATACTAGAGGATATAGAAAACGCACACCTACATTATATACTAGAGGATATAGAAAACGCACACCTACATTATATGATTAGTATTACATGAAAACGAAATACGAAGGATTCCATTAAAGATATATCTTTATTACAAAACACAAACTAAAATGTTCCAAAATGTTTCAAACTATGTATTTATATAGTCATTGTTTTTCATGTAAATAAACACTTATCCGAAGTGTGCGTTTTCTATGTATACATTTACTGTCTAGCACCCAATGTTTTTTCTGGACTGATGGGAATTTACGTGATAAGAATTACTGCTATGTATTCGTATTGTAGGTATTAAAATTGTCCAATTGTTTTCAGGGAACTAGTTCCAAGTATTCACTGTTGTGCGCATAGAAATACAGGCTTAAGCTGGACTCCAGAAATGGCCAGGTCAATTCTATTTACGTAGTTGAAATTCTCCAACAAATAATTGGTTCCCATATGCGGATGTTCCAGCAGGGATGTGGTATATAATATTGTGCTGGACAGGGTTTCATGTTATTGTCAACATGTTTGCATTTAATTACTAAAGTATGCACTTTATAATTTATATACATTCACTCAATACACTATCCGAGTGTGTATTATGCAGAGTGATTTTTCAATCATCCTTCTATTACATATTTATATACATACACTCAATACACTATCCGAGTGTGTATTATGCAGAGTGAGGTTTCAATCGTCCTTCTACTACATATTTATATACATACACTCAATACACTATCCGAGTGTGTATTATGCAGAGTGAGTTTTCAATCGTCCTTCTATTACATATTTATATACATTCACTCAATACACTATCCGAGTGTGTATTATGCAGAGTGAGTTTTCAATCTTCCTTATATTACATATTTATATGTAATAGTTTTTCTTGTTCAGTATAATATCATATTTCTGGTTTGATATAACTTTCTCTGCATGGTTTGATATCACTTTCTCTGCATGGTTTGATATAACTTTCTCTGCATGGTTTGATATCACTTTCTCGCATGGTTTGATATCACTTTCTCTGCAGGGTTTGATATCACTTTCTGGCATGGTTTGATATCACTTTCTATGCATGGTTTCATATCACTTTCTCGCATGGTTTGATATCACTTTCACTGCAAGGTTTGATATCACTTTCTCTGCATGGTTTGCTATCACTTTCTCTGAATGGTTTGATATAACTTTCACTGCATGGTTTGATATCACTTTCTCGCATGGCTTGATATCACTTTCTCTGCATGGTTTGATATCACTTTCTCTGCATGGTTTGATATAACTTTCTCTGCATGGTTTGATATCACTTTCTCTGCATGGTTTGGTATAACTTTCTCTGCATGGTTTGATATCACTTTCTCTGCATGGTTTGGTATCACTTTCACTGCATGGTTTGATATAACTTTCACTGCATGTTTTGATATAACTTTCTCTGCATAGTTTGATATCACTTTCTCTGCATGGTTTGATATCACTTTAACTGCATGGTTTGGTATCACTTTCACTGCATGGTTTGATATAACTTTCTCTGCATGGTTTGATATAACTGTCTTTGCATGGTTTGATATAACTTTCTCTGTATGGTTTGGTATCACTTTCACTGCATGGTTTGATATAACGTTCTCTGCATGGTTTGATATCACTTACTCGCATGGTTTGGTATCACTTTCACTGCATGGTTTGATATAACTTTCTCTGCATGGTTTGATATAACTTTCACTGCATGGTTTGATATAACTTTCACTGCATGGTTTGATATAACTTTCTCTGCATGGTTTGATATCACTTTCTCTGCATGGTTTGATATCACTTTCTCTGCATGGTTTGATATCACTTTCTCTGCATGGTTTGATATCACTTTCTCTGCATGGTTTGATATCACTTTCTCTGCATGGTTTGATATCACTTTCTGTGCATGGTTTGATATCACTTTCTCTGCATGGTTTGATATCACTTTCTCTGCATGGTTTGATATCACATTCTCTGCATGGTTTGATATCACTTTCTCTGCATGGCTTGATATCACTTTCTCTGCATGGTTTGATATCACTTTCTCTGCATGGTTTGATATCACTTTCTGTGCATGGTTTGATATCACTTTCTCTGCATGGTTTGATATCACTTTCTCTGCATGGTTTGATATCACATTCTCTGCATGGTTTGATATCACTTTCTCTGCATGGCTTGATATCACTTTCTCTGCATGGTTTGATATCACTTTCTCTGCATGGTTTGATACGGCTCGTGTCCGTATTTGACCAGCACCTTCATTCGTTCCTGACCGTGACCGAGTGATTAAGTTCGCTGGCCACACATCACTTGCCACTCAAGGCTATAGGTTCGAATCCCACTGAGGGTGTCGAATTATTTAATTGAGGAAGCTCTCAATGTGGCTTGTGGAAGGTCGGTGGTTCACCCCGGATGCAGGTCCGTGCCTGAAATACTGTTCGGAGGTCACACAGGATCTTCCTCCACCAATAACAGCCGGAGAGTTGCCGTATGACCTGAGCTGTTGATGCGACTTTAACACTCTTTCACCCCCTCCCCTCCCACAAGATGTCATTGAGAACTAATACACAAATTCCAGATTTTTTAATATAATTGAAACTTTTTCTTACCCCTGAATTTTTCTCAATGAGATAACCGTCCAAGACTACATCCTTGTTACTTTTGTGTGGTATGGCTAACGGTGTCTGGCTAACGTATCGCAACATCTCTAACAATACGGCTTCCGTAAATGGCATTTTGTCGCGATGTGTGGGGTTTGGATTGGCTGATGCTCCGATGACATCATCAATTTCTGTCTGAACACGTGATTGCACATCCGGGTAATGACACATGAGCAAAACAAGACTGCGTATACTTTTCATCATCTCTGTCATTCCTGCAGAGACATAATGAGCTACCCAATTCAACTATCCATACCCCAACAATTGACAAGTTAGATAGCAGGTATCGGAACTACTATATGACACCCAGACCTGCAGATTGTCCCAGAAAATACAAATTCTAAAACTCCATAGATACAATAAAAACCGTAGAGGGGGGGGGGGCGAAGAGTTGGGTTGTCAACTTGGCTGAAGTGTGGATGGACAAAGAAATGGGTTGTCAACTTGGCGACGTCGGTCATCATAGTCGGTAAGACGTTGGTCATCATGCCCAGCAAGACGCTCATCATTGCCAGCAAGACGGTCATCAATGCCAGTAAGACGCTCATCATTGCCAGCAAGACGGTCATCAATGCCAGTAAGACGGTCATCATTGTCAGTCAGTCGCTCAACATTGCCAGTAATACGCTCATCATTATCAGTAAGACGCTCATCTTTGCCAGTAAGACGGTCATCATTGCCAGTAAGACGCTCATCATTGCCAGTAAGACGCTCATCTTTGCAAGTAAGACGGTCATCATTGCCAGTAAGACGCTCATCATTGCCAGCAAGACGGTCTTCATTGCCAGTAAGACGGTCATCATTGCCAGTAAGACGCTCATCTTTGCCAGTAAGACGCTCATCATTGCCAGTAAAACGCTCATCATTGCCAGAAAGACGCTCATCTTTGCCAGTAAGACAATCATCATTGCCAGTAAGACGCTCATCATTGCCAGTAAGACGCTCATCTTTGCAAGTAAGACGGTCATCATTGCCAGTAAGACGCTCATCATTGCCAGCAAGACGGTCTTCATTGCCAGTAAGACGGTCATCATTGCCAGTAAGACGCTCATCTTTGCCAGTAAGACGCTCATCATTGCCAGTAAGACGCTCATCATTGCCAGTAAGACGCTCATCTTTGCCAGTAAGACGGTTATCATTGCCAGTAAGACGCTCATCATTGCCAGTAAGACGTCAGTCATCATTGCCAGTAAGACGGTCATCAGTGCCAGTAAGACGCTCATCATTGCCAGTAAGACGGTCATCATTGCCAGTAAGACGCTCATTATTGCCACTAAGATGCTCATCATTGCCAGAAAGACGGTCATCATTGCCAGTAAGACGTCAGTCATCATTGCCAGTAAGACGCTCATCATTGCCAGTAAGACGCTCATCATTGCCAGTAAGACGCTCATTATTGCCACTAAGACGGTCATCAGTGCCAGTAAGACGCTCATCTTTGCCAGTAAGACGGCAGTCCTCATTGTCAGTAAGACGGTCATCATGCTCAGTAAGACGTCAGTCACCATGCTCAGTAAGACGTCAGTCATCATGCTCAGTAAGACGTCAGTCATCATGCTCAGTAAAACGTCAGTCATCATGCTCAGTAAGACGTCAGTCATCATGCTCAGTAAGACGTCAGTCACCATGCTCAGTAAGACGTTGGTTATCATGCTCAGTAAGACGTTGGTCATCATGCTCAGTAAGACGTTGGTCATCATGCTCAGTAAGACGTCGGTCATCATGCTCAGTAAAATGTCGGTCATCATGCTCAGTAAGACGTTGGTCATCATGCTCAGTAAGACGTCAGTCATCATGCTCAGTAAGACGTAGGTCATCATGCTCAGAAAGATGTCGGTCATCATGCTCAGTAAGACGTTGGTCATCATGCTCAGTAAGACGTCACTCATCATTCTTAGTAAGACGTTGGTCATCATGCTCAGTAAGACGTCAGTCATCATGCTCAGTAAGACGTTGGTCATCATGCTCAGTAAGACGTTGCTCATCATGCTTAGTAAGATGTCGGTCATCATGCTTAGTAAGACGTTGGTCATCATGCTCAGTAAGACGTCAGTCATCATGCTCAGTAAGACATTGGTCATCATGTTCAGTAAGACGTTGGTCATCATGCTCAGTAAGACGTTGGTCATCATGCTCAGTAAGACGTTGGTCATCATGCTCAGTAAGACATTGGTCATCATGCTCAGTAATACGTTGGTCATCATGCTTAGTAAGACGTTGGTCTTCATGCTCAGTAAGACGTTGGTCATCATGCTTAGTAAGATGTCGGTCATCATGCTTAGTAAGATGTCGGTCATCATGCTTAGTAAGACGTTGGACATCATGCTCAGTAAGACGTCAGTCATCATGCTCAGTAAGACGTCAGTCATCATGCTTAGTAAGAAGTTGGTCATCATGCTCAGTAGGACATCAGTCATCATGCTCAGTAAGACGTTGGTCATCATGCTAAGTAAGACCTGAGACATCATGCTCAGTAAGACGTTGGTCATCATACTCAGTAAGAGGTCGGTCATTATACTCAGTAAGACGATGGTCATCATGCTCAGTAAGACGTTGGTCTTCATGGTCAGTAAGACGTTGGTCATCATGCTTAGTAAGATTTCGGTCATCATGTTTATTAAGATGTCGGTCATCATGCTTAGTAAGACGTTGGACATCATGCTCAGTAAGACATCAGTCATCATGCTCAGTAAGACGTTGGTCATCATGCTCAGTAAGACGTCAGACATCATGCTCAGTAAGACGTCAGTCATCATGCTCAGTAAGACGTCGGTCATCATACTCAGTAAGGGGTCGGTCATCATACTCAGTAAGACGTTGGTCTTCATGCTCAGTAAGACGTTGGTCATCATACTCAGTAAGACGTCGGTAATCATACTCAGTAAGACGTTGGTCATCATGCTCAATAAGACGTCAGTCATCATGCTTAGTAAGACGTTGGTCATCATGCTCAGTAAGACGTCAGTCATCATGCTTAGTAATACGTCGGTCATCATACTCAGTAAGACGTTGGTCATCATGCTCAGTAAGACGTCAGTCATCATGCTCAGTAAGACGTTGGTCAATATGCTCAGTAAGTCGTTGGTCATCATGCTCAGTAAGACGTCAGTCATCATGCTCAGTAAGACGTTGGTCATCATGTTCAGTAAGACGTTGGTCATCATGCTCAGTAAGACGTTGGTCATCATGCTCAGTAAGATGTCGGTCATCATGCTAAGTAAGACGATGGTCATCATGCTCAGTAAGACGTTGGTCATCATGCTCAGTAAGACGTTGGTCATCATGCTTAGTAAGACGTTGGTCTTCATGGTCAGTAATACGTTGGTCATCATGCTTAGTAAGATGTCGGTCATCATGCTTAGTAAGATGTCGGTCATCATGCTTAGTAAGACGTTGGACATCATGCTCAGTAAGACGTTGGTCATCATGCTCAGTAAGACGTTGGTCATCATGCTTAGTAAGACGTTGGTCTTCATGGTCAGTAAGACGTTGGTCATCATGCTTAGTAAGATGTCGGTCATCATGCTTAGTAAGACGTTGGTCATCATGCTCAGTAAGACATCAGTCATCATGCTCAGTAAGACGTTGGTCATCATGCTCAGTAAGACGTCAGACATCATGCTCAGTAAGACGTCATTCATCATGCTCAGTAAGACGTCGGTCATCATACTCAGTAAGGGGTCGGTCATCATACTCAGTAAGACGTTGGTCATCATGCTCAGTAAGACGTTGGTCATCATACTCAGTAAGACGTCGGTCATCATGCTCAGTAAGACGTCGGTCATCATACTCAGTAAGGGGTCGGTCATCATGCTCAGTAAGACGTCAATCATCATGCTTAGTAAGACGTTGGTCATCACGCTCAGTAACAGGTTGGCATCATGCTCAGTAATACGTCAGTCATCATGCTCAGTAAGACGTCGGTCATCATACTCAGTAAGACGTCGGTCATCATACTCAGTAAGACGTTGGTCATCATGCTAAGTAAGACATCAGTCATCATGCTCAGTAAGACGTTGGTCATCATACTCAGTAAGACGTTGGTCATCATGCTCAGTAAGACGTCAGACATCATGCTCAGTAAGACGTCAGTCATCATGCTCAGTAAGACGTCGGTCATCATACTCAGTACGAGGTCGGTCATCATACTCAGTAAGACGTTGGTCATCATGCTCAGAAAGACGTTGGTCATCATGCTTAGTAATACGTTGGTCATCATGCTCAGTAAGATGTCGGTCATCATGCTCAGTAAGATTTGGTCATCATGCTTAGTACGACGTTGGTCATCATGCTCAGTAAGACGTCGGTCATCATGCTCAGTAAGACGTTGGTCATCATGCTCAGTAAGACGTTGGTCATCATGCTTAGTAAGACGTTGGTCATCATGCTCAGTAAGATGTCGGTCATCATGGTCAGTAAGACGTTGGTCATCATGCTCAGTAAGACGTCGGTCATCATACTCAGTAAGACGTTGGTCATCATGCTCAGTAAAACGTTGGTCATAATGCTCAGTAAGACGTCGGTCATCATGCTCAGTAAGATGTCGGTCATCATGCTCAGTAAGACGTTGGTCATCATGCTCAGTAAGACGTTGGTCATCATGCTTAGTAAGACGTTGGTCATCATGCTCAGTAAGATGTCGGTCATCATGGTCAGTAAGACGTTGGTCATCATGCTCAGTAAGACGTTGGTCATCATGCTTAGTAAGACGTTGGTCATCATGCTCAGTAAGACGTTGGTCATCATGCTCAGTAAGACGTCGGTCATCATGCTCAGTAAGACGTTGGTCATCATGCTCAGTAAGACGTTGGTCATCATGCTTAGTAAGACGTTGGTCATCATGCTCAGTAAGATGTCGGTCATCATGCTCAGTAAGACGTTGGTCATCATGCTTAGTAAGACGTTGCTCATCATGCTTAGTAAGATGTCGGTCATCATGCTTAGTAAGACGTTGGTCATCATGCTCAGTAAGATGTCAGTCATCATGCTCAGTAAGACATTGGTCATCATGTTCAGTAAGACGTTGGTCATCATGCTCAGTAAGACGTTGGTCATCATGCTCAGTAAGACGTTGGTCATCATGCTCAGTAAGACGTTGGTCATCATGCTCAGTAAGACGTTGGTCATCATGCTTAGTAAGACGTTGGTCTTCATGCTCAGTAAGACGTTGGTCATCATGCTTAGTAAGATGTCGGTCATCATGCTTAGTAAGATGTCGGTCATCATGCTTAGTAAGACGTTGGACATCATGCTCAGTAAGACGTCAGTCATCATGCTCAGTAAGACGTCAGTCATCATGCTTAGTAAGAAGTTGGTCATCATGCTCAGTAGGACATCAGTCATCATGCTCAGTAAGACGTTGGTCATCATGCTAAGTAAGACCTGAGACATCATGCTCAGTAAGACGTTGGTCATCATGCTCAGTAAGACGTCGGTCATCATGCTCAGTAAGACGTTGGTCATCATGCTCAGTAAGACGTTGGTCATCATGCTCAGTAAGACGTTGGTCATCATGCTCAGTAAGATGTCGGTCATCATGCTCAGTAAGATTTGGTCATCATGCTTAGTAAGACGTTGGTCATCATGCTCAGTAAGACGTCGGTCATCATGCTCAGTAAGACGTTGGTCATCATGCTCAGTAAGACGTTGGTCATCATGCTTAGTAAGACGTTGGTCATCATGCTCAGTAAGACGTCGGTCATCATGCTCAGTAAGACGTTGGTCATCATGCTCAGTAAGACGTCGGTCATCATGCTCAGTAAGACGTTGGTCATCATGCTCAGTAAGACGTTGGTCATCATGCTCAGTAAGACGTCGGTCATCATGCTCAGTAAGATGTCGGTCATCATGCTCAGTAAGACGTTGGTCATCATGCTTAGTAAGACGTTGGTCATCATGCTCAGTAAGACGTCGGTCATCATGCTCAGTAAGACGTTGGTCATCATGCTCAGTAAGACGTTGGTCATCATGCTTAGTAAGACGTTGGTCATCATGCTCAGTAAGATGTCGGTCATCATGGTCAGTAAGACGTTGGTCATCATGCTCAGTAAGACGTTGGTCATCATGCTTAGTAAGACGTTGGTCATCATGCTCAGTAAGACGTTGGTCATCATGCTCAGTAAGACGTCGGTCATCATGCTCAGTAAGACGTTGGTCATCATGCTCAGTAAGACGTTGGTCATCATGCTTAGTAAGACGTTGGTCATCATGCTCAGTAAGATGTCGGTCATCATGCTCAGTAAGACGTTGGTCATCATGCTTAGTAAGACGTTGGTCATCATGCTCAGTAAGACGTCGGTCATCATGCTCAGTAAGACGTTGGTCATCATGCTCAGTAAGACGTCGGTCATCATGCTCAGTAAGACGTTGGTCATCATGCTCAGTAAGACGTTGGTCATCATGCTTAGTAAGACGTTGGTCATCATGCTCAGTAAGATGTCGGTCATCATGGTCAGTAAGACGTTGGTCATCATGCTCAGTAAGACGTTGGTCATCATGCTTAGTAAGACGTTGGTCATCATGCTCAGTAAGACGTTGGTCATCATGCTCAGTAAGACGTTGGTCATCATGCTCAGTAAGACGTTGGTCATCATGCTTAGTAAGACGTTGGTCATCATGCTCAGTAAGATGTCGGTCATCATGCTCAGTAAGACGTTGGTCATCATGCTCAGTAAGACGTTGGTCATCATGCTTAGTAAGACGTTGGTCATCATGCTCAGTAAGACGTTGGTCATCATGCTCAGTAAGACGTCGGTCATCATGCTCAGTAAGATGTTGGTCATCATGCTCAGTAAGACGTTGGTCATCATGCTTAGTAAGACGTTGGTCATCATGCTCAGTAAGATGTCGGTCATCATGCTCAGTAAGACGTTGGTCATCATGCTTAGTAAGACGTTGGTCATCATGCTCAGTAAGACGTCGGTCATCATGCTCAGTAAGACGTCGGTCATCATACTCAGTAAGAGGTCGGTCATCATGCTCAGTAAGACGTTGGTCATCATGCTCAGTAAGACGTTGGTCATCATGCTCAGTAAGACGTTGGGCATCATGCTCAGTAAGACGTCGGTCATCATGCTCAGTAAGACGTCGGTCATCATGCTCAGTAAGACGTTGGTCATCATGCTCAGTAAGACGTTGGTCATCATGCTTAGTAAGACGTTGATCATCATGCTTAGTAAGATGTCGGTCATCATGCTCAGTAAGACGTTGGTCATCATGCTTAGTAAGACATTGGTCATCATGCTCAGTAAGACGTCGGTCGTCATGTTCAGTAAGACGCCAGTCATCATGCTCAGTAAGATGTTGGTCATCATGCGCAGTAAGACGTTGGTCATCATGCTCAGTAAGACGTCAGTCATCATGCTCAGTAAGGAGTTGGTCATCATGTTCAGTAATACGTTGGTCATCATGCTCAGTAAGACGTTGGTCATCATGCTCAGTAGGACGTTGGTTATCATGCTCAGTAAGACGTTGGTCATCATGCTCAGTAAGACGTTGGTCATCATGCTTAGTAAGATGTTGGTCTTCATGCTCAGTAACACGTTGGTCATCATGCTTAGTAAGATGTCGGTCATCATGCTCAGTAAGATGTCGGTCATAATGCTCAGTAAGACGTTGGTCATCATACTCAGTAAGACGTTGGTCATCATGCTCAGTAAAACGTTGGTCATAATGCTCAGTAAGACGTCGGTCATCATGCTCAGTAAGACGCTGGTCATCATGCTTAGTAAGAAGTTGGTCATCATGCTCAGTAAGATGTCGGTCATCATGCTCAGTAAGACGTTGGTCATCATGCTTAGTAAGATGTTGGTCATCATGCTCAGTAAGACGTCGGTCATCATGCTCAGTAAGACGTTGGTCATCATGCTCAGTAAGACGTTGGTCATCATGCTCAGTAAGACGTTGGTCATCATGCTCAGTAAGATGTCGGTCATCATGCTCAGTAAGACGTTGGTCATCATGCTCAGTAAGACGTTGGTCATCATGCTCAGTAAGACGTTGGTCATCATGCTCAGTAAGACGTTGGTCATCATGCTCAGTAAGACGTTGGTCATCATGCTTAGTAAGACGTCGGTCATCATGCTCAGTAAGATGTCGGTCATCATGCTCAGTAAGACGTTGGTCATCATGCTTAGTAAGACGTTGGTCATCATGCTCAGTAAGACGTCGGTCATCATGCTCAGTAAGACGTTGGTCATCATGCTCAGTAAGACGTTGGTCATCATGCTCAGTAAGACGTCGGTCATCATGCTCAGTAAGACGTTGGTCATCATGCTCAGTAAGACGTTGGTCATCATGCTCAGTAAGATGTCGGTCATCATGCTCAGTAAGACGTTGGTCATCATGCTTAGTAAGACGTTGGTCATCATGCTCAGTAAGACGTCGGTCATCATGCTCAGTAAGACGTTGGTCATCATGCTCAGTAAGACGTTGGTCATCATGCTCAGTAAGACGTTGGTCATCATGCTCAGTAAGATGTCGGTCATCATGCTCAGTAAGACGTTGGTCATCATGCTCAGTAAGACGTTGGTCATCATGCTCAGTAAGACGTTGGTCATCATGCTCAGTAAGACGTTGGTCATCATGCTCAGTAAGACGTCGGTCATCATGCTCAGTAAGACGTTGGTCATCATGCTCAGTAAGACGTTGGTCATCATGCTTAGTAAGACGTTGGTCATCATGCTCAGTAAGATGTCGGTCATCATGCTCAGTAAGACGTTGGTCATCATGCTTAGTAAGACGTTGGTCATCATGCTCAGTAAGATGTCGGTCATCATGCTCAGTAAGACGTCGGTCATCATACTCAGTAAGAGGTCGGTCATCATGCTCAGTAAGACGTTGGTCATCATGCTCAGTAAGACGTTGGTCATCATGCTCAGTAAGACGTTAGTCATCATGCTTAGTAAGACGTTGGTCATCATGCTCAGTAAGACGTCGGTCATCATGCTCAGTAAGACGTTGGTCATCATGCTCAGTAAGACGTTGGTCATCATGCTTAGTAAGACGTTGGTCATCATGCTTAGTAAGACGTCAGTCATCATGCTCAGTAAGACGTTGGTCATCATGCTCAGTAAGACGTTGGTCATCATGCTCAGTAAGACGATCATCATGCTCAGTAAGAGGTTGGTCATCATGCTCAGTAAGACGTTGGTCATCATGCTCAGTAAGACGTTGGTCATCATGCTCAGTAAGACGTCGGTCATCATGCTCAGTAAGACGTCGGTCATCATGCTCAGTAAGACGTTGGTCATCATGCTCAGTAAGACGTTGGTCATCATGCTTAGTAAGACGTTGATCATCATGCTTAGTAAGACGTTGGTCTTCATGCTCAGTAACACGTTGGTCATCATGCTTAGTAAGATGTCGGTCATCATGCTCAGTAAGATGTCGGTCATCATGCTCAGTAAGACGTTGGTCATCATGCTTAGTAAGACGTCGGTCATCATGCTCAGTAAGACGTCGGTCATCATGCTCAGTAAGACGTTGGTCATCATGCTCAGTAAGACGTTGGTCATCATGCTCAGTAAGACGTCGGTCATCATGCTCAGTAAGACGTTGGTCATCATGCTCAGTAAGACGTTGGTCATCATGCTTAGTAAGACGTTGGTCATCATGCTCAGTAAGATGTCGGTCATCATGCTCAGTAAGACGTTGGTCATCATGCTCAGTAAGACGTTGGTCATCATGCTCAGTAAGACGTTGGTCATCATGCTCAGTAAGACGTTGGTCATCATGCTCAGTAAGACGTCGGTCATCATGCTCAGTAAGACGTTGGTCATCATGCTCAGTAAGACGTTGGTCATCATGCTTAGTAAGACGTTGGTCATCATGCTCAGTAAGATGTCGGTCATCATGCTCAGTAAGACGTTGGTCATCATGCTTAGTAAGACGTTGGTCATCATGCTCAGTAAGACGTCGGTCATCATGCTCAGTAAGACGTCGGTCATCATGCTCAGTAAGACGTCGGTCATCATGCTCAGTAAGACGTTGGTCATCATGCTCAGTAAGACGTTGGTCATCATGCTCAGTAAGACGTTGGTC